>RXPK01002418.1:0-65182 GCA_004143645.1 Protaetia brevitarsis | reverse complement strand
GACCAGTAGCAGGCTAGCGCAACTCAGTCCTTTTAGGCATTAGCTTCCTTCCTGCTGCCGATCGCAGTGCGAGTACAAGTACTCCATCCTCTCGAGACCATGTTAACGCAAAACACTGCGGTCTAGACCAGAACAGTCGAAAAAAATCTCCTGACCATCCGTCGTGTCGTGGCTAATGGTTGCATCAGTATGGTATTGCGCCGGTCGTGAGGGAATTAATTCACTGCGGCTTTTTACCATCCCCTTGGGGGATGGGGGCCTAGGCTTAACTGCACGGGCCGAGAGGAGACACCTCAATAACAACCTATCCTCCGGTGCGACTAGGCCGATGGATGCGTGGCTGATAGGAGGACCATCCCAACTAAGTCCAACCTTGGGGCACCTGGGCGCCCCCATTGTATAATGCCTTACTTCAGTACTGCGGGCTCTGCTGAAGTGGACCAACCCTTCCCAGCTACTTCGTGGGACCATTTATTGAGGACAAGTAACTTTTAAAAAACTTTTCCCAAAGTTGTTAAGCAGGCGGAAAAATCTAAAGGAGAGTACCAAAGGGGAGACGCCTGTACATCAGACTAACAAATAAAGACCACCTTGATGTAGGCTCAGTCGAGACATTGACTTAATGCTCCGGACGGACGAAATGCCGCAGCGACTGTCGGGTATTCTAGGGCCAAAGTGCAAAGCTGGTGAAGCAGGGTCAGATTACGTTCAGGCTCGAAGAGCCGTAATCAGAGAATAACTTCATCCGGCACGCACAAAAAGTCAGGAGGGCCACAAGGCCAACCAAAAGCCAAAAAAGGCAACTAAGTCCATAGAGCCAGAAAAGGGGCGGGACGAGTAAAACAAGGTGGTATCCGAAAAAACGACCACGGTCCGAAAGGTAATACCCACCATGTACGAAGAGCAAAAAACCCAAAACTGAGGGATTATCCTTCAGAAGGCAAGCCCCTCGTGAAAAATCGCGATAGTCAGTGATGGCCTATCAGCTAACCAGCTTGGAGCCGGACCAGCTTACAGCAGATCCAGGACGTCCTTGCTGCAGCGTATGACGACATCTCGGACAAGGACCCCAAGTCCGGTTCGTGAGGTGCACACAGAGGACCAGGTCACCTTATCAGTGCGATCTGTGCTGATCAGGAAAGCGCGCAGTGGCTAAAGGAAGTAGTTCCAACGCTCAGACTTGGGCAGGGAGCGAACCCTCAAGCGCTCTGGAGGGCAAGGACATTCCAAGGCCGTGGATCTGCACAACTTTTGTGCCTGATGAGAAAGGTGAACAAAGTACCGGCGGAGAAGATCCTAAGCCGTCTAAAGGTGGGAAATCGACGCCTTAACAATCCTTTGGACCATTTGGAATTCCAACAAAAGAGACAAGACCACACTGTGGACTTTCTCTGCAGATAAGAGAGTCAGCAGAGGAATTAAAGAAACTAGATCTCCAGCCTTATTTGGCCTAGGAAACTGCAAATTCCGAGTCAAGGAAGGCAGTCTGGAGTGAGCGACAGGCGAGGGAGACGCCACCTGTCCAAACGCGCCGACGGACCCTCAAGTATTGACCCACGGGAACGGAAGCGGCAACGGACGCTGCCCCCTCCGGAGAGCCAGTTCTCCCGAAAAGCGGAGTTAAGTCCCCTCAGACGGCCATCTTGCCACGAGGGTGGCTTGCTCCAATGGAGGTAGACAAGGCTGCGGAGGACGAAGCCGACACAGAACCCTCTTCCTAGGAAAGAGAGAGATACAGGTCCTGCAGGCGAACCTCCAACATGCAAAGCTGCGGCAGCAACGCTAGTTAGGAGGTTCGACAACGAAAGTCTGGATGTGGCACTACTGCAGGAACCAATGGTTAATAAAAGAAAAAGTTGCAGGTTTAACACCACAACAAGGTAAAGTATATATACCAATCCTAGGTCCTTAGGGCCAAGAGCATGCATAGTACACAGCACGAGGGTTACTTGTACACTAATCCCGGTGCTTTGCACCGACGACGTGATTACAGGAAATCCTTACGGCCAAGACGGAGGAAGGAACCACGAAGCTGGACATCTGCTCGGCCTACTTCCCCGGCCGAGGGACAAGGAGCCCACCTCCCATAATAAGTAATATAGCTGCATATTGGAGAGGAAAGGGCCTCCAAGTGATAATAGGGAGCGACGGCAAACGCACAACCATACAGCATGGGGGAGCACTAACACCAACGCACGAGGTGAGTCACTCATGCAATTTTATTTCAACAGGGTTGGAGGTAGCCAACGTAGGCACGGAACCAACGTTCGTCACAAGATCCAGAGCGGAAGTGCTAGATGTTACGCTATGCTCAGGTAGGATGATTGACGCCATAAAGGGATGGCATGTGTCGAGGACACCTTCGTGTTCGGACCATCGACACATTAAGATTTAACCTGAATGTTACTCTCACCGAGGTCAAGTACAGAACCAAGGAGACAAACTGGCAAGGATATGTGTAACATCCCTCAGGGAGTCTCTCGAGGGAGGTACGGCACCTGTGGGGGTAATAGAAGGGCTAGAACTAGCGGCAGACCAAGTGCAATGAAGCAATAATGGCTGCATAACACGGGAAAACTGCCCAGAAAAAACAAAGACGCTATAAGGGCGCCAAAACAGCATGGTGGAATAAGAACTTAGAGCATCTGAGGCGCCGAGGTTCGAAGGCTGTTCAACAAAGCCAAGTCCGACACAGCTGGGACACCTATAAAAGTAAACTGACACAGTACAACAAGAAATCCGCAAGGCAAAAAGGGACTCATGGAGGAAGTTTTGCGAGGAGCTGAACGAAGCTCCCGCATTGCTCACGAATCCATAAAGTTCTAGCCAAGGATGGTTGTGCTGCGACCGAGTGTGGGCTTCATCAAAAGAATGAATGGAACTACACTAGAACTCATAAAGAGAGCATCGGGAACTGTTGAAAGGTTCACTTTCCGTCCGCAAAAATCCTGACTGGGCTCGTGGGCCCGGCCGTGCAGATCGTACGCCAGAGAGGCCAAAAAGACAAGACTGGAGGCTGGCCGCAGAAATCACGAGACCCACGAGAGTCAAGTGGGCGCTAAGCAGATTTCTGCCTTTCAAATCTGCAGGCACGGATGGAATATTCCCTGCCCTACTTCAGAATGGGATAGAGGTACTGATGCCACATTTCGTGAAAATCTTCAGAGCATGTATAGCCTGGGGATACGTCCCAACTGCATGGGAAAAGGTGAAGGTGGTAACCACCTACCTAAGGTAGGTAAAGTATCCGATCAAACGCCGAAGTCATACAGACCAATAAGGCCTATCCTCCTTTTTACTAAAAACTTTTGAAAGGTTGTGGATAGGTACATAAGAGATACCGCACTGAGAGAACAGCACATCAGTGACAGACAATACGCATACAACCGGGAAAATCTACAGAGGTCGCTTAGATGACCTCAACAGGCTAATTACTAAGTCTATAGAAGACAAAGAGATAGCCATGACGACTTTCCTGACATCGAGGGAGCATTTAACAATGCTACCACTTAATTCACTCATCGGGGCGCTACGGAGAAGGGGCGTCGCGCCAAAACTTCTACAGTGGGTAAGAGCCAGCCTGGAAAGAAGGAAATCACATCCACAATTGGTGAGGCTACCATTGAGGCGGAGGCGGGAGGGGATGTCCGCAGGGTGGAGTTCTTTCTCCCTTGCTGTGGGCTACCCTGGTAGACGACCTAATCCGAAGCTGACCGGTAAAGGGATTCCATTGCCTTGGATATGCTGACGACCTTACAATAGTCGTCAGAGGGCGGTTTCTCAAAGTTCGGGTGGAGCGTATGCAACCGCTCTCAACACGGTTGACAAATGGTGTACACAAGAGCGACTATCAGTTCAAGCTCAAAAAACACAGGCTGTCACGTTTACAAGAAAAAGAACGCTAGAAGGCTTACAGCACTAGTGATAGGAGGTGAGCGAATTCCATACGTCAAAGAGGCGAAATACCTGGGAGTATGGTTTGATCAAAGGCACACATGGAATTCACATATCCAAAAATTGACTAGCAAAGCCACCATCGCCCCTGGGCAGGTGCAGGAGGCTCTGTGGAAAGAATTGGGCCCTTAGCCCCAAGATGACTCTGTGGTTGTACACAAGGGTAATCAGACCATTGCTAACGTATGGAGCAGTAGCATGGTGGCCAAAGGCGCGGCAGGCGGGGCGGCCAAGGCTTGGGTGGCGTGCAGAGGTTAGCGTGCCTGTGCGCCACGGGGGCGTTGAGAATCGACCCCTACCGCCGCGATAGAAGTAATTCTGAACCTGCCACCAATACATATTTTGTACAAGGAGCCGCAAGGTCCACAGTACATAGACTCTTACATAGTCAAGTACCGATAAGTAATTCGCACCGGGCTGACTATAAAAAACTGCTAGACGAACTCAAGGAGGCACCTATTTTAGGAATGCCATGTGATGCCATGGTTCGAAACCCCTAACCTAATAAGAAATATCAGGTTATATACCAGATAAGAAGGACGGGAGGCAGGTGCCCCGGTAAGCAGCGGACTCAAAACTGGTTTACTGACGGCTCTAAAACGGATTACGGCGTCGGAGCCGGAATATACGCAAAGAAACCTAAAAAGGCTCTTTCGGTAAGCTTCAGCAAAGACACGACTGTGTTCCAAGCGGAGGTTGCTGCAATTCACCACTGTGTCAGAGAGATAGAAAGATGTACCGCACCGGGTAAAAGCGTCGCTATCTTCTCCGACAGCCAGTCCACACTTAAAGCGATTAGCTCCTCAAGCGTGGACTCTAAGCTGATTTGGGACTGTGTAAGCGCCCCTAAATGAGGTGGGCACCCAAAGGAAAGTAACCCTAGCCACTCGGGCGTGAGAGGAAATGAGGCGGCGGACGAGCTGGCCAGGCGAGGTTCGTCAAGGTCATTCGTTGGAGCCGACCCTTCTTTCGGCACTACCAATCGCAAATCAAAAAAATCCATCAATGAATGGATATACAATCAGTCCAGAGAGTGGTGGCATAAATCACCGGGACAATGGGCAGGCAAAAGAGTTCCTAAAGGAGCAGAGGCCTGAACTCACGAGAGATCTACTGAATAAAGATAGGAAGACTGTCAAAATGATAGTAGGTCTGCTGACTGGTCACTTGTAGACTGGAATAGGCATATGTATTAACATAGGCCTGGAGATGATGCAACCTGCAGATACTGCCAAGAGGAGAAGAAACACCAGTTCATGTGCTGTGCCAATGTGTAAGGCCTGGCGAGGACAAGGTTTCTAATAATGGGGGAGGAGAACACCACAGCTAGTAGCTACATAAAGAAGCCGCTCTCAAAGATGATAGGCCTAATCAAGAGGGCAAAATAGAGAGCGTCCTCTAGGAAAAAGGGATCACAATAGATTGAAAAGGTCGCGGTGAACAGGTCGATAGGCCACCCATATCGGCTAATCTAATCTAAACTCGAATCTACAAATAAAAGGTAAGTGATGTCTATATATTATAAAACAAATACATTATGAAATGTATGATAGGAGGATACCATCAGAAAGGGAGAAAGTAATAGGTCGAGTGGCTTATCAATTTTCGGATTAATAAGTGGCCGCAGTGTTGAGTTACTGCATCGTTAGTAGAAGAACGCCTGAGGTTTGTTCGCTGGTGCTACACTTTCCACACTGACTCCTACTTAAAACAGGATAAAAGATTTACTCTTTATGCATCTGAGAAAGAGACAATATGCACCAGTGTAATTGGTGTAACACCAGCGAACAAACCCCTGATAGCAACAACATGTTCAAAAAACTACTTTCGTGTTTTGTCGATTCGTTTAATTTCAATATTTGAGTTTATTTTTAAACTATATAAGTACTATATATGTATAGAATTATTTTATGTCGGAGTAATTACGTTTTATCCCAACGAACACGGTCGTTGCTTTATTTATTAGAGAATAAGGAACTTAACTTACTTTCCTTCCGTTGCAGTAGTATTGATAAAACATTTAATAGAGAAAATTACCTCTTTCTTGAGTTAACAATCACTATTGATGTTGTTTAATGCACACTATTAGTGGCCTTACGATCTACACTAAAAGATTAGATAAACACTATGAAGCAGTAACATTCGCACTAGTAGTGGTATTCTATATTTACACTAAGGCATATTAAATATCCTTTAACTACTAACACTACTCTTAGTGTTAAAAAAATTACACTATTTAGAGAGACCTCCATGAACTAGGCGTAGTGTAGTTCTAGTGTTAAAAATTTCTTACTGTGAACTTTTTGGCGATTAATTCTTTCATTCTTTTCATTATTTCCGATTTCTGTTCCACAAGTTTTTCACTGCTACGTAACTTGAGTAGTTTAGCTAACTATGAACAGTACGATGTAAATTCAACGTAGGTATGTGTCCCAATTGAACACATTCTTAAAATTTGTTATTCACATTTATTCTTCATTCAATTATATCCGGATCTTTCTCAATACGACCGATGATGTTGCAACAATTTTTATTTTGTTCGTAGATTTACTATGGGAGTACAAATAATTTATAGGGTAGTAAATAGGATGTAAGGAATAAAATTAAAGTGTTAAATAACTTTTTTTCCCAACACGACCTCCATTTAATTAGAACCTCCTTACTACATTTATTACTGTCTTATCTGGAGAGTAGGATGTCCTAACGGTGTTACCTACTATTTGAATATAATTTTTTGTTTTGGAGTTATACTACAAGAATCTACAACCTAGAAGTTTTGTTTTAATCCTCTTCTTAGATAACTTTTAGAGAGCACTAACTTGTCATTACTTAGGTAGATGCAATATTGATACAAATTTTCCTTCAGATTTAATCTAGTTTTGATATTATTAATTTTAGAGAGCATTGACTTATTACATAAATATGTTGTAATGAATGAATTCTCTGTTGCCCTTACAGCTTAATTTCACGTGATTAACGTCATATTTCGCCCAGTTTTACTTTTTTATTCTCTCTATTTTATTATTTTAAAACAATTATATCTGAATTTTATGATGCTGATCATAAAAAAATCCAATAAAATTCTTGAGTGCATTCATTTTCGCTTGTCCGGAGCTAGAACATATCTCAAAAGTGTTTGATTTTTTCACGAGAAATCTTTAGCGTGGATTGGTCGTGAACATTTCCGTTCGTGCAGTTCACAATGACGATATATGGCACTTCTCTGAAATAATTGGAAGTCTATTTATATAAGCGTGTACATTATTCTGATAAATACCGGTTTACCAGTTCAGAGTCATTTATATGCGATTCCCTCTCGGATGATGAATTAATTAAATAAATTCATCACCACGTTTGGGCTTGTTGCAGATATACGATGATGCAGTGTCGTTGTAAATTATTTAAAAACAAAGTTCTTTATACATAATTAAAATTTTATTATATTTGTGGATGACTTTGTTTGCTTATTTTCAATTAAATGTTTCCGGTGAAATGTGCAAAATTAAACCATAAAATATAGATTACAAAATAAATTTATTTACTTAACCTGCTGAAATAAAAAATCAGTTTTTGTTTTATTAAGAAAATGTCAAAGAACGACTACAATTTTGATTGAAATTATCCACCGCATTTTATAACAACTGTTTTTTATCTTCAGTTCTTGTAAATTAGAGCCATAAGATTGACGATAGTGTAGGGAACTTAATAAAAATACTAGCCGTATGTTGAACCAACTGTTGGAACATACACGACTCGTTGGGACTAGTAGTTACGGTTCGAGTTTTGGACAATAGATGGCCTAATTAATGAATTCAGCTTCAGATTTCTTCTTAACACAGTTTTTCGCATCTTTTAGGAACATGTTAACAGTTTTTCATAAGAACTTTTGTGCTTCTATAAATTCGAATTAGTTAAGTTTTCCTTACCTTTATATTTTTGACAGTTATTATATTATTATTGTAAGTTCTGGTGGATATTTGAAGTCAGGTATTATATGTTCCCAACATTTTGGAGCTTTCCGCAGACGAAAAATTATAAATACCCTTAATTTTGAAAGCATGATATAAATATACCTATACATATTACTTATGCAATAATAATTATGCATATTTAACTTTTCAAATATAACCTAAGATTAAATAATGTACTATCTAACACCTATCCATCAAGAAGGTGCATATAACATCAAATTTAGTTAAGTAGGAAACTGAGCGGGAATAACATAATGCGAGTACTAGAATTGCGTTCGGTGAGTAGTGACGGCTTTACCCGAAACTTCGCGATATTTGTCATTTTTAAATTGAATTATTCCAGTTTATATCTAAATTCACAAACTTAAAGAAAGTAAAAAAATATTTTTTTGTGTAAAACTTAAAAAAAGTGGTACATATTTAGATTTACATTCTCATTTCTTCTGATTTAACAATTTTATATTTGTGTAGAAAAATGTTTTTTTTTTTTTGTGTAGGTGTGAATATGATGAAGTGTCTGTATTACGCTGCCTGCATTAAGTAATGTCGATTATTAAAAATGTGATAAACAAAACTTGATTTTAAAAAAAATATAATAAAGTTTGGTTTTAGTAAAAACTTTTATTGTATTTATGGTTGCAAAATCGGACAAAGGTAACAGAACTGTTATACTTAAAACTGAATACTACTCTAAATTATCACATCTTTTATCAGATACTAATACCTACCTTAAACTGAAGAAGGTTCCCACCCCCATAATTCAAAAGAATATTAATAATTATATCGAAAAATTACATTTATAAATTTTTAATAAAGATCAATTTAAGTCCTTGAAAAATTTACACTCACAAGCCCGAGAATGTATGGTTTACCAAAGATTCACAAAGTATTTACTGCTGAGACCCATAGTAAGTGCGATTGATTCTCCCACCTATTCCTTGTCCAAGTATTTACAAAAGTCCTCATTGTCTAAGGGAGAACTTTAGATGATACTGTTTAAAACTCTTTCGACTTTGTGAGCAGGGTTGGGGTCACAGTACCTGAAAACCTATTGTTTTGTGTCTGTGATGTTTCTTCTTTTTTACAAAACATTCCGAAAGATATGTTGTTACAAGAAATTAGGAAATGGCTGGGACAACACTTAAATCGCACACTGACATAAAGTTTGACATATTCCTTGAAGGCATTGAACCAAAATTTAATTCAACTTATTTTAGAACATGACAATAATTTATATAAGCAAACATTTAGTGCGCCTATGGGTGACCCTCTTAGCCCTATTTTAGCTGAATAGTAATGAACAGAATCTTCAATCTAGTACTAAGTGAGATGGACCCATCCTCTATTTTCATTGCCATACACTGTGGTGAGTGTTTTATCTTGAGACAACGGAATATCTCTAAACACTGCATCAAATCAAAAAAAAATTTAATAAGATTTGTTATAATGTAGGGGGCTCACTGAATGGTGCCGAACTCGATTTCCCACCTCACCCCCAGAGTGGGAGGGAGGACACTTTGAATCTTAAATGGAACCCCAACTGTATTGCAGATTGAATGCTATTCAACGATAACAAAACGTACTTTATTCAGTACTTGACAAGCTGTGAATACTTACACTTGTCTGATCCCATTTAGATCATTAATATTAACCAATACAAATTAATTGGTGTTGAATATTTGAACAGTAATGTAGGCTATGGAGGGTATGATAAAGTAAAGTTCTTCGTTGTTGAATGGCTTTTTGAAATGTTATTTAATGTAAAAAAAAAAAAAACACAAAATCATGTTTGCTTGCTTCTCTTTTTTTGTGTATTTTTGTGGCTTGCTTACTTTTTTTTTGTTAGACGTTTCACAATCATGTTTCTTGCGATTACAGCGCACTCTGTTACGAATCGAAAAAAAAGTTTCAAACAAAAACTACATACTTGATGGCGTAGAATCCGAATCTGCAATACAAAATGGGGGTTCCCATTTAAGATTTCGCCACCATTCAGTGAGTCCCCTGCATTATAAGAAATCTTATTAAGATCTTTTTTTTTGATTTGATGCAGTGTTTTAGAGATATTGCGTGTCTCAAGATAAAAAACTCACTCTGTATCTGGATAACTCCTTTTTTATTGTTCCATCTCAGGACATAGAACAACTTGTGATCAAAATAAAATAAAATAAAAGAGAAAATAATAATACCTTACCATTCCTGGATGTCCTTGTGATCAATTCTGGGGGTAAGATATTGACTGATCTTTATTCAAAACCAACTAACTCTAATCGTATCTTAAATTTTAATTCTAATCATCCCCTCCACCACAAGATTAATGTCATCAATAATCAAAAACATCGTATATTGTCACTTTCTAATATTGAATTCCACAAAAAGAATTTACAAACACTTAAAGATAGGTTAAGATTTAATAACTATCTTCTTCATTTTATTAATAAAATATTATACAATGACAAAAGACCTACTTCCAAAGTTGACAATAATAAAAACACGTTAAAATTAATATATGTGCCATTTCTCTCAACCAGATTAAAAAGAATCCTTGAGTCTGAGAACATTTCCATTGTGTTCTATAATGATAATACGTTGGAGAGACTTAGACTTTTTGGTAGCCCAAAGATAGACTGGACATTCTGGAGAGGATAAATCTCGTGTATCAGTTGAATTGCCAAGATTGCAACATTTCTTACATTGGTCAAAGTTCACAACAATTAAAAAAGGTTACAACAACATAATTACGATGTCTCCACAGGCAACAGTCGCACTGGACTTTCCCATCATTCCTTGACTACTGGTCAGTCTTTTTATTTTCTAAATCCTCGTATCCTGGATAATGAGGATAATTTGCAAAAACGACTTTTGTCTGAGGTTATTCACATTAAAACCACTTTGAACTGCAATTTTAAAACAGATATTAACAATTTTAGTAGTTCCTATAATATTATTTTGACTAATAATAACGTCAATTAGTGTAGTTGTGTGTTTTTGGAAAGACTTGTCTTTTGTTGTTAGTTCACTTTTTAAATTTGTCGTTTAAATTAGTCTTTTATATTAATTTCTTGCTTATTTCATCCTTTGATGTTATTAAATATTTTGCACACCACTGTATTCACTGTACTTTCGTCTAATGTGTTATTTGACATATTTTGGCATTTGGTCACTCATTCCCTTTCTGCCGTATGCTAAACTTCATAATTACGTCCATTACATTGATACTTATACTTTTAATTTAATTCACTAAGTAACGATTAGTATTGTCATAATAACAATTTCACTTTTATGGTTTTACTTTTTTTGAACGTTCTTATTAACGGATTCGACAGGTAATTGTAAATTTTTGTAAATTTAAATTTTATAATAAAAAAATTTTTTTGGTTGTTCACTTCTCTTAATGTTTTAAAATTTTATAAAAATATTATTAAAATTTTAATATTGTAATCTGAAGAAGACCGAAGTTTCGGTTGAAACGTCACTGAAGGATTATGAATTTATAAGATTAAAAATTATCCGCTCAAGATTGTAGGTTTTTTTCTAACAATTAAAATAGTTTTGTTGCATCGTAGATTGTCTGAGCAGATGCTACTTTTTCCTGGCATGTATTTTCCGATAGTATGGAAGATTTTAAAACCCTTTTGCCGTCTAGTTCTATATTTTCCTAAAGGCTGCCTAGTTTGTTCGCAATTTTCTCAACATTCAGAATAACTCCTAAGTACAGAGAGAGAAATGTGTTAAGTCAACGTGAAATTGGGTTAATTCATGTTGGTTAGAAACTACATTTTAATCGATCATAATCAGAGATATCTTTAACATTACCTCCGTTTACGCGGGTTGTATTTATAGGTTGATTAACCCAATTATTGTCGTCTCTATAAAACAACTTTGAGTTGCCTTAAACACATTCTTTTTTCTCAATATAGATATCTTAAAGTAGTTATTCAATTCAATTTACTTTATTGCTGAGCCAGTATATTTCACGAAAAATAAACGATTTGTATTTATTAGGACTACGAAGTCGGTTTATATTAAACTTAACTTGTGGAGATTAAATTCCTTTAAAACGAAAATAGTAATTGGGGTTAATATCGGTTCTGTAGCCCGTTTTTTTAAATGGGTTTTGCAATCAGTTTTAAAAACTAGCTTTGCAACCGATTAATATCAGCTGTAAATATCGATATCTAAAATAATTTTTAAAAAAAAGATTAAAATGAGTTTTTATATCTATTGTAAACAATATTTTTAAATACAAAAAATTCGGCTGCGTCGTAAATTATGATCTTTTTAAATATATTTTTTATTTGTTGTTAGTGCACACTAAAGCATAATAATGTTGGGTTGTTACATATTACCATATTCATATATCTTTTATGCAATAATTTAAGGTGATGTATTTTCTGGAGCAGTATTGACGAACTACTAGGTAATCCATTTTACAAATTGACTTAAACGAAATTAATAAAGTTAATCGGTTTCCAATATCTGACAATTTTGGCCGCACTATAGTATTTATCTGTCCCTATTTATCTATTAAAATACCTTCCTTCTCATTACTTTTCCCAATAAATTCTAATAAAAGTTTGGATGTTAATTATATAATATTTACTAATCATTCATCATTGAATTTCTTTATTAAAATCTCTTTAGATTGACAACCGTAACCAACATTTTTTTGTTCATATATCTAATTTTAATTTTACAGAACTAAATAAATAAAGTGTGAAATAGATCCATTTTTTTTCCTGTTCTGATATCGACTGTGTAATACCTAGTGCATTCTTGGTTCTTGCGCAAGATATAATAAAAAGTAATTGGTTCCTATGAATGATACAGAAGCATGCGTGTTCGCATACATTGTATGTCCAATGACCACAATCTTGTGTGCCTTGAACTTAGCAAGAAATGACCTTCGACATATATAAATTGCATTCTCGTTCCTGTTTTAAAATTATGTCAGTTTGAACAAACAACCGAGTAGTATTTGTCAATTAATACTTTAATTGATTACGCATTAATTTTTTTTACATGTACTCAGTCAGCACTACAGAACAAAATGTTTATCTTTCTATACTTTTTGACATACTTACATGCGCGGGTTTACCAATGGGTACTGATTTATAATGAGATGTTAGTTAATTTTTCATTATAATGTATGATTATTACGTATAAAATCCACCTTATGTTCAAGTAGCACGGTATTTTTAGTATTTGGCCTACTTTCGAAAGTTTTTGATATAATAGCGTTGTTTTTACACATATCAAAATAACCAGCCAATTTCTTAAATAATTAACTAAAGTTCAAGGATTTTTACAACTATTAACAACGGGATAATTTATGCATATACATACATGCTGCGATTTGACATCTAAGTAGTATAAATAAAATAAATGAATGCTACTATTTCTATCTGTAAATGATTGGCAACATAGAATTTTGTTTCATTTAAACCCTGCCCTATTTAGCAAATTTCAATTCGGTTTCAAGTCAATAAACTTAAATTATGTCGCCTTGTTTTTCTTAATGAATTACATTAACGAAGGTGGTGTATTTCGATTAACAGAAGGCAGATAATTTAAATTTATGATTCCATTTCTTCCCAAGCAAAATATAGCGCCCACAACGTCTATAAATTCTATAAACTTGGTTAATTGATTTTGCTATTTCCGGCTCTGTCATGTTTTAAAGCTTTTGATGCACCTCTTTACCCTATACCTTTAAAATGACATACCTTCGGCAATAATTCTATTGATTTAGTTTAATTAAGTAGGTATATTTCTATGTAATTACAACTGTGTATATGCTGACGAGAAAATTATATTAATAATCTATACACTCAGAAGAAATAAGAACCTGCATTGCGCTAACCAAAATTTAACAATACTGTTTAGTTAGTAGTAGTATATGGCGAACCAATTTTTGTTGTTGCAGGAACAAAAAAAAGAAATGTTAGGTATTTGTTGTTGGTACAAGAAATTTATATTGTTATGGTAACCCTAACAAGGGTTCAATCGGACCCTTTGAAACGTATCACATGAAAAATAATAGTTTGTTAATACAACTCCCTCTTTACAGGATTAAAACGATTAGGTTGCGTGAACCTAATTTGACCGTATTTACAATAATTATTCGTTTACATAGTAGCAAGCAAATTTTTATTTATTTCAGAATACAGAATAGTTTTGTGGAAATAATTTAGTTATGATAACCAAAATGTTAGTCAAATTAACCAAATCTTATCAGTTAACTCAAAATTCAAGTATATATTATGCTTCAGCTTTCGAATATACCGTTTAAATCAATATTTAATTGAACGAACTGTAATCTTTATTCTTGTTTTAAGCAACGAACTATATAAAATACTGGAACACGCGCTGTGTACTTAAAAAACGGTCCGCTTGATAACTGACCGCCATCTTTGAATGTGGCAAAATTCCAACGACAGGATTGCATTTATACGGAATTCTACTTTTCACATCTATTATTTCCTGTTTTTAGTAAGAAATAGCTCACAATGCGTTCTCATATTTCTTATACTTAATGTTCTGCGAATAGTACTTCCAAATCATAATTAATGCATCATTTTCTATTGTTAGTAAGACGATTACAATAGGAAGATAAAGCCTGTTAAAACCATTAAGTTTGTATAATTTTCAATCTTATATTGCAAAAAGAATTGGATTTAAGTTTAATTATTTTAAATGCATTAATTTTATGTAAATATTTATTGAAATGCCTCATTTTATCATTCAATAGTATTACAAAATAATGTGAAAAATGAAAGTATATGAACATACTGGTGATGTAACGAATGCGTGATTTTACATATTCGCGAATGCGAATACGAATATGTACACTAGACATATGCGAATACGAATATTCACTTTTTAATTTTACCACGCCATCTATTAGCTCTCAATTTGCAACTATACGGACACTTACACTAACCTAGTATGCGCACATGCAGAGAATTAAACTTCTTCATCACCGCAGCGAAACTAGCTAGGTACAACCGAATCGTTTCGACATTTTACGTCTTATTCTTGTCAATTCAAGTTTTGAGGTTATTGATGGTTGATTTTAATGTAAACTGCAAATTTGTGCTCAAAAGGTTGTTTCAGGTCCTCAATGAATTTAAATATTAGTTTTTTTTTTCTAAAGTACCCATTTTAACAGGTAACTTTTTTATTCGCAATATTCGCATATTTATTGCGAATACTAGAACATAGCATACCAGAACTGCTAGCGCAAAGCTTGCAATTTGAATGGATGGATGTTTCCTTCCTCGAGATATGCAATAACGATATGTCTACAATGATTCTAATTCAAAACCTTAATATGTAAAAAGATGACATTTACTCCTTTTGACAGTCTATACGTGAATTTGCCACATTCAAAAATGGCGGAAACCAGACCGTTTTTCAGTTACTGCGTGCAAGCGAAAGCGGGTTCCAGTGTTATATCTAGTTCGTTGGTTTTAACAAAGCTTATTTGAGTGAATAATATGGGGGGCATGCGGTATATATTGTAAACACGTCAAGTGTTTTCCCCGAGTATTGGGTGTTGATCGCAAGGATTACTCCGCCACGCTGCTGTAGTATGTGGTTAAGGAAGTCGTCCTTTCAACGATCACGGCCCCTATTAGATGTTTAACTGGTAAATATACCAGATTAACATTTTATATTTGTATTTGCCTTACTATTTGTGCTAAATATGTTTTGTTACTGGCATGAAATAGGGGAAGCCCCATCTATGGGACAATTCCTGTAATATATGTAAGTATTTAACGTATTTGCTATAGGAAAAAAACTGTTACAAAATAGATGTGCTACTATCGTACTAATATTGTTCAGTTTCCACAACGCAAAACGTAATTTGATTTAATGCTTCAGTTTTGTCTATCTAACCACATTTTTAATTGAATTGGAAAAAAACGTGTTAGTTATTACTAGAAACCTTTATATTAAAACGGAACCATTTCATTCTTAACTAGTACAAGTCGAAACTTTGATTTACTAGACAGATTCAAGTTAAATTCTTTTTCACAGAACCTGAGAAAATGGCTTGGTTTAACTCAAATTTTTGTCATAATAACCGAAAAAATCAACAATATAGATGAACAAATAATGTAGTACGAACTAATTATATGTTTGCGTTCAGTACTGACCTAAGTTTATGCAGTTACCTTTACATTGAGTTGTCGTCATTTGACATCGAGATAAAATTGGCGAAGTATTTCTGACTTGCAGTTTGGCCAAAATATTTTTTCTTGGGAGCAATCTAGAAGGTTTGCCAGTCGTTGTGACAAATTCATTGACCAACCAGCTAAGTACTCGTACTACCTACGTACGTATATTAGTAATTCAGGGACGTATACATAATTAGATGCGAAGTACCGCGTAGTCTAACATATTGCATCATGAATAGAGGAATAGATCATGGAACACTGCTTTGCATACTACTTCGTGGGCTGGCTTAGTTTGAAAACGTATGGAACTGTTACACTTTCGTTGATTTTAAAGGGATTCCGGCATTTCCGATAACCCCTTTCCACACCGAGAAAAAAAGATGTGTTGATTCAACCAATAATTGATTGATTCAACAAATTTTTGTATTTAAATATGCTCAAACTACCGGAATGTTTAAATCAACTACCCAAAATTAGTTGCACTAATGTTTTGAATCAATCTACAACTGTGGTTCATTCAATGATCTTAATGTTGAATTAAAATAAATGTTTGTTCAAATTGGCGGCACATGCACTCAGTTAACTAATTTTGTAGTTCCACTGACGGTTAAAGCAAATAATTGTTTAAATTAACATATATAATTCAACTAAAACATGCGTTTTCTTTCAATGACGTTACTGTTTTGCAATAAAATTTAAGTGTGTTGATTTAAACGAAAACTGGTTGAGTAAATGCAAAAAGTTCAAAATAATAATTTTTGTTGTGTCAACATTTTCATTTTTCTCAGTACAGTAGTTCCTGTTTCGTCTACGGTAACTTGGAAAGTACTAATCCAATCGTTATGAAATTGGTATTTTTTTCAGAAGAGTTTTTTGAATAATGTGATAGGTGCATAAATTACGAATGAATATCTTTGAACAATTTTCGTTGCATTTTATACTAAAGTTAAATGAAGGGTGTCCCATGAGGATTTTTTCAAAATTTTAACGTAATCATATTACATCGGTTCATTTTTATTTTAACCAAAACTAATCACAGCATTTTGGCTATATTATTAGAGTTTGTTTATTTAAAACTAAATACTTCTAGCTATTCGTTCAAATATTTTGTTAAAATAAAAATAAATTTGTTAAATTAAACGACTGAGCTGCTTTCGTTCGTGGGAGTGATTATAATCATGATTCACTAACAACTAATAAGCAAAGAGAATTTAAAAAATACATAAATTCTATTGGATAGCAAGCAATGGAGATTCTGAATCATTGCACGAACGAATGTAGCTTTTATGTGGTCATATGGTTAGTAGACATAGTTTAAAATGTATGCAAAACTACATATCTTGTTTGTTTATTTCTTATATACATACAAGTCCAACAGTGTTCTAATGCGAAATAAAGGACACTTACAAACAAAAGTACAGTGTAATTAGAAATTAAATATGTAATAACTACTAAAACTTAAGCAACATAAGTTAAAGTTTAAATTAGTAATTAGAAAGGAATAGGATAAATACACTAAAATTAGGGCCCATATTAATTAATAGAGCTTTCTTAAAGGCCATTGGAAGTGGGAACGATATCTGGGTACAAAGAGGGTTTCTGTGGCACGCGTATGTAGGTCTTACAAAATACAATTTTGATCACAATAATGGAAAATCAACCCTGGCGCTGTAATATTCTCTTCGTTTTTTAATGACAAAATATGCTGTTCAAGCAGCAAGTTGTAATCCTAACCTCTCTCGGGATAAACATTTTCTTTTTTATAAATATTTTAAATAGGTAAGTGTTAAGCGAATTCCAGACTAGCGATGCAAACATCAATTTACTAGTACAAAATGGTATACATATATTCCATGGACGATTTGTGTGTGTGTTCAACAGTTAAGCTTGTTTTGTTTGAAATTTTAAGCTGTTGTTGTGTATATGTATATATGTATATGTAATGTACTACAATTGTAAACTTTTTGACCTGCCTAATATATTGTATTGTATGGACTAGGCCAACAAACATTATTATTAATAATGACGATTTTTTTTGATCACTATGATTTTCATTTTGAATCTTTTTAGGTTATAAATCTTAACATTATACAGCATGCACACATTGGAGAAAAAAAAATAATTCCAGTAAAGAAATAAGTATCTTTGAAAGAAATTATTTCACAAGAAAAAGGTTTATTTGAATTAAATATAATAACTTAAGGTTAGTGCTTTCTTTGAAGCGATAAAATAATTTTTATAAAATAATATCTTTTGTCCATATAAATTACCTTGATGGCAAAAAAATATTTGTTTGTATGTATGTGATTTCAAATACTATTTTCTAAGGGAAACCATTTATTATTATTTCATACAAGATCAGTACAGTTACAGACAAAATAGTATACTAGATTTACGGCAAAATTTTATCACTTAACCCAGGCAACCAAATTTAAATATATTATCTGAGTTTTCTGAGTATATAGTAGCAAATACGTTAAACACATTGTCGAGTACAATAATTTCCGTAAAGAAAGCGGCTTTCTTGTTTCACTACTTAAACTAAATTTTCTATATAGCAAACCCAGCTATAAATTATTTATCTATTTACCAGATACATGTTTCAAATGAGCTACTGTGATCATCAAAATTGATAAAGACAGATTATAACCAATTTTTGATCAATTGTGATTAAAAACGCTAATAACAGATAAGTAGAAAGAGTAAAGTAGTAAAGAATCAATAATTGTGTATTGTGTCAATCCTCAATTAAAACTATTAAACATAGTAATCTATATTCAAATAAATAACCGGATTATAACAGATCTTTATTCATTCATTATTTGTACTAATGTAAAATAATATTGTATCAAGTATGAATGTTGTACATACATGTCCTGCACACTGCAGTTGATTACTCACGATTTGAGTCATCGTAACTTTTCTGAGGACACAGAACTTGGAAAGTATAGTCATTAACAGAGGAATTCTATTAGCGCGGAAACGAATACGAGACTACGAGAATAACATACGGAACGAATGCATGTAATTGTTTTCATAAGAAATTCTGATATATTCCATTCAAATAATCACGGATATGTGCGTACTTATTTGTTTATACCATATATTTTGTTTGATCCTTGCTGCAGTCAAAGTTGACCACTGTTTCTTTTTAACATAATATCAACATAATGTTTTTGTTGCTCAACTAAACTTTCATGTTTACATCTATTCATTTGCCTCGAGTTGAATCAAGTTTTGCCCGGTGAACACCCACAAATCAAACATTCGCGAAAAAATCTACGTGTAACAGAGGTAAAACTTCCTGACATTATTATTACATTGTGTAGTGGAAGAGGCCTGCGTCTTCGTCACTTTTGTAACTTTTAACTATCCGTTTATTGCAAGCACAGTGGTTCGAGAAGCGCAAAGCATGATTGAAAATCTTAGCGTCGTAACACGATCTATTTCAAAGATATGCTTTAGTGCAAACATGTCCTTTAAACTGCAGAATTTGGTTCTGAGATTGAAATTGGGATTCTATGTATATCGGTTGCACCTGTAAAGTTATCTGTAAGTCTGTAATCATCTGAAATACTTGCTTACAAATCTACACGTAACCTTATAGTGGCCACATACACTTTATTTATGAAAACTAAATTATTACAAATCATCTCAACCCCGTGCTCCACCTAAAAAGGTACTACACGAAGCTATTTATTCTAAGTACTATGTGGGTTCCATAACAATTGAAATGTTCCTACTCTAACTAAATAATTTCCTTATGATTCTTAATAACAAAAATATAATACAGTAGTCTCGCGACCATATGAATACTACTTTTGCGAAATGATGAAATATGTGAAGTGTGAGTAGTTCACATAATTGCGAATCTACTGTAAATCAGCTATCCACTTTTTATTTAATGGGAATTACATTAAACCAAAAGCTTGCGTTTTCTAAATAGCCAACATGATTTGATGTTACCATGAAAAAGAATTATAATTTTATACTCACGCATTTCTTAGGAAATAATATATTTTTTTTATTGAAGCAGTTCATTTTTTTAGTAAAAGATATTGAAGTTCTCTTTATTTTGGACTTGAAAACTATGCGGTGACAGGAAACTGTAAGCATTTTGCATCAAGAGACTTTTCATTTTACGATCATCACGATTTTACAGAGAAGCGTGAAGATTTTGAGTTAAGAAGTTTTCCTTTTTTACTGTAAAAGTAAAAAAGTTGAAACTATATCTTTTTTGGATTAATTATTAAAGAAAATATTTTTGAAGGACATTTCGAGGTATGAGAAAAAAAATAATTGTTTTTTGCAAGTCTAAAGAGTTTGTCTATTGGTTTCAATCATAATACGTGAATCGGGAGATATCGAAGATGGTGTAAATAATTATTACAGCCATGTCGCCTGACCTATCAGCTTTCTAGCATTGGTGGAAATTTTTGTACGCTATTTTGGAAGAGCATTGGAAGTCGCGGGAGGGAAAATAATAGTGATTGTTATACTTACTTATTGGCGTCAGCCTTCCTAAAACACAGATTTGTATACACTCATTAGTTACAGCTAATACAATACTGTATTAAAATAAAAAAAAATAGTTATTTGTGTCACTAGGCCAGAAACTACAGTTTTGCGCCGAGGCCCACAAGCACGAATAATCTCAAAAGAGTTTCTGGCGACGTGATGCACAATGTTTTTTTGGGCCGACAAATCTTAATTTTGAATTGAAAACAGAAAAGAAATTTTGACATTAGGGAGTTGACAGTACAAGTTGGCACACATGTTACATACCTTAGTATTTTGACGTTTCCGAGAATAAATCTTTTTCTGTAATTTTCTTTCTGGTTTAATATCTATTTATCAATAATACGCGCAATGAAGGCATCAGTTCATCTTAGCATAGTTGAACAGTAGTTTGATGACAATTTATTACACATCTGTCATGTGGAATCTAGTGTGGACAATTTTTAGTGACATTTTTCCTGCCTAAGCAGGAAAACGGCAGTTTTCTTGCTGCTTTGAAGTACTGCAAAATGAGTGTTTCTGGATGAAGGCGCAAAAAATATATTTATTTCAATAATTCATTTTACATGCTTATTTCACATACGTATAAAAAATTAAGTGATGGCAAAATGAAATACCGATAAAATAAATAATGGGAATGGAATAACGAACACCGTGCCAGACATAAAGTAAAAGAGATTAATAGATCACTTCAAGACAATTTGCTTCACTTTCTCTTTATACATTTGCAACTAAAACGGAGCAACTAAACGGAGCAGGAGCTGTTTGTCAGAAGAGCAGAAATATCAGTTCCAAAAAGGAGCAGTTTTAACAATCTCTAAAATTCCATGATAACTCACTCTGTGTGTGTAATCTAGTAATTGTATTTATTTCAACCATTTTTTTATAATTATAACAAAAGTTAATTTGCGATGGCAGAACCGTATGTAATTATATGTACATCTTGATGATGCGTACTCTTCTGCGTATCTGAGACTTAGGCATGTTGGAATAACAATAAAACTGAAATAATTTCGAGTGAAAGAGCATTGAGAATGAATGCAGGCGCTTGCGTTTTCTGATAAAAGGAAAAAGGTTTAAATCAATGTATTTAGCTGGGTTTTCACGCTAATATGCGAAAACGCCGGGGTTTTATGTACAAATACTATTCGTAATTCAATAACATGATACTTTAAAGAAACTGCAATATTTTATAAGTTATACAGACATTATAAAATAAAAATCAAAACTAAGGTGCATTCTATTTAGTACAGTTACTTTTCGTACAAAAGCATGTACTTAACAACAAAACAATTTTCCGGTAAAAAAGCACGCTACTTTCAATTAAAATTTCAATTACATTTCCTTTTCGTTTAAATGTATTAAATGAAAAGTTTTATAACTTTTGGTTTTTATCATGTTCAACGAAAAAAATACCTCTTCCCAGAAAAATGTTTATTTTAATTGTAAGTAGCTTGCTGTTTTGCCGGAAGACTATTTTCTTCTTAAGTGCATGCTTTTTGATGAAAAGTAACCGTAATTAAATCTTAGTTTTGATTAATATTTTATAATGTCTTTATAACTTTCATTTAAGTAAGACAATACTCATTACTTATTATATTGTTATTATTATGTACATATTTAACAACATATTTTAGTTTCCTTTAAGTATTATTGAATTATAAATAGTATTTTAAATAAAAAAGCCGGACGTTTTGGTTTATTTGCGTGGACACGCATGTATACATTGATTTAAAACTTTTGCCTTTTAACGGAAAATGCAAGCACCTGTATTCAAGCTGTGTGCTTTTTTACACGGAAGTATTTTAGTTTTTATTCATGTTCCCACGTGCATAAGTCTCACATATACAAACAATAATGAACAAAAGTGAATATTTTTCGCCCGAGGTTAAAGAAATTTCAGGGATATATAATTGGAATTTTTTCAGTTAATGCTGATTTATTTATAAGCCAAGGAACTTTATTATACTATATAGTGTTTGAAGGTTTTAAAACTGTTATACACGGGAAAAACGATCTTGTTTTCCACCATTTTTTCATGCATTTGGTTACAGTTACTTAGTTATTACTTGATTTAGGAGTATTAAAAATATTCCCGTATTCGATTAAACAAATAATTTGGTTAGTAGATTTATTTGAAGCTAGCGCAGTATTTATTAATTTAACTAAATATTTACATGGAAGTAAAAATAAATATCGCATTTTGTTTTCGTATAGCAGTTTTCTCCCCATATAGTACAGCAGATGAGCAGATATACGTATGTGTAGTAGAGAGAGTGTCGCATAGATGGCGCATCTCCTATTTCGTTCCAGTAACAGATAATATTTCGCACAAAATAGCCTGGAAACTACGATCGGAACATGCTAATCTGGTATATTTACTAGAACAACATCTGACAGGAGTCATCGCCATTGAAAGGACGATTTCTTTAACGGCACACTTAGAGTGTTCGGGCAGTCACTGCGACCAACTACCAATACTACTAGGATTTACAACATTCTAACGGCAAATCCCCCTTCCTTAGTGCATGGGTTTTTGGAGATAATTCACTTTCATTTTGATTGAAAATGATCACGGCATTTTGTTGTGTTATCTAAAATAAATAAATGTTATAAGAAAAGAAAAAATCTCTTGAATCAACATGCTTACGGTTTTCTGCCAATCTGCATAGTTTTCAAATTCAAAATAAAGAGGACTTGAATCAAGTATCACTATCAAGGAAACACCAAATCATGTTGGCCATATAGAAAACGCAAAAACTTTTGGTTTAATGCAATTCCCTTTAAATAAAAAGGATATTTCTCTCAGTGTAGGTATTGTAACATCGTTACGAATTCTAAAATAAAATTTACCTAGACTTTTTTGACCGAATAGCTTTTAGGAGAAATCTCCAAACATAATGACAGAATATCCACTAGTATTATTAAAATATAAAAAAATATCACCTCATCTAAAGTAGTTTTGTTGTATCCAAAGTTGAAAGGTAAGCTTTTCACGATAGTCGGTTTCCCAAGTTATTCCTATCTCTGCGTTACTGTTTCTATCGCTCGTTTGTATTTCCACTAGGCTGTCACTAACTACACAGGTCGTACTTACGCGTGCTCACGTACACCAAGAGAATAAAATATCCGCGGTGCTTTTTGGTATGATGTATTATAAACATGGCTCTATTGAATATAAGAAATAAAATATACAGATTCTGAAAATTATTTTTACATTTAATACTTTTGCAGAAACTACAAATATCAAATTCCGTGAATGTAAATCTTTGCGCAAGTCTAAAAGGTTGCGGTATTGTATTTTCAGGTATAAGAGAATAACAAGAATTGAAGTAAGAAGTATCTTTTCGATTGGCGATAGTAAGACCTTTTGTTATTTTTGTTAGATGTTTTAAGATAATATCGTAGAAAGAAAAATACGAGCTCCCAAAAGATTAACATGTCTATTTACTGCTGCTTGGTGGAAGTATTCTTATTCTGGATTACCCATTAAATATTTAGGTAAAGTGTTAGGACAGTATTTAGCCTAAAACTTTAAAATGGTTATCTATATATGTATATGTATCTTTTAATTTAAATATTTACAATAGAAGAATACGCACTGTCTTTTCGAATTTGGGTTATTTCACGTATATTGGGCGATCTTAAATTTTATTCTTTATTTAAAATTTAAATGACTCAAAACAAATATATGATTTTGTGTAGCTGTAAGTTTTTTGTTAAACCTATATTTATTGTTTTCTAAATATTGTTTCTAAAGTAGTTTCACCTATGTACACACTATCACAATTTTGATAGCTTATTTTGTTTCTACATGTGATGCCTTATTTTTTAATTTTTGATTTTTATTTTGTATAAATGTGGTTTAATTTGCTATTTTATTTTATAAGGCTAAGTTATAAGATTTGAAAAATAGATTATTTTTTTTTCGTATATTTTGTGATTGACAAGTGCTTGTATGATTAATAAAATATAATAAATAAATAAAGTTAGGTGCGCACTCCCTCTCTCTGACGATGAGATGTTTGGAATATTTCATTAAAAGATAAAAAATAAAAACAGTTCGGGCTAAGACGATGTGCCGTGCAGGTTGGTTATTAAGGGAAGTAGTGAATTTGGTTCGACCAACAGTGCAGCTTGCTAATTTGTCATTTTGGGAAAGCACCTTTCGCAGTGCATTAAAAATTTCTAATAAAATAAATAAAAAGGGGGATAAAACTAATATAAAAAATTATCGATCGAACTTTGTGGGATCTAGCTTTTCAAAATTATTCGAAGACGCAATGCTATCGGAACTACTTGAATATCTGGATAAAAATAATATTATATCGAACCGACAGTATGGTTTTAGTCAGGGTTGTACATTGGACGGCGGCCGGTGTTCTCCAGGAGTTTTTTGCGACTTGAGTCAAGCTTTCGACCGTATGGATCATGCTGTTTTACTTGTAAAACTCGAGTATCATGGTATTCGTGGCGTTGTGGCGATTTCGTTTGTCTCCTTCCTTTATGGCAGACGTGAATTTGTTAAAATTTCATTTACATCGTCGAATAATCATGCTAAAATAATTTTCATCTTTACATTTACCTGTTACTGTTGGTATTCTCCAGAGATCTGTTTTAGACCCAATTTTTTTTATTATTTTCATTAATTACATTCTTGATTTTATCAGGTTTTCATTATTTTTATATACTGACGATACAACTGCACTTGTTCGGTCACTGAGAGAAACCGATACTCTTTTGTCCTTTTATTATGGCGAGGTCCATTCTAGAATTAGGTATGGTATAACTTCGTGGGGTTTATCTAAACATTCTTCAGAGGTGTTTCTAGCGCAGAAGCGGATTATTAGATATATATGTAGGATCGGTACTTATGAGTCATTTCGTCCTTATTTTATTAAATATAAAATATATCCTAGACCTTCTTATTTATATATTTGATAATAAAAACAACTTTGCTAAAAATGGGCACCTGCATTCATACGATATGAGAGATAAAGGTGATTTTAGATTAAATTAAAACAAAATAAACATTTCTAAGCAATCTCCATCGTCTATAGCTTTTTAATATGTTACCCCAACATTTGAAAAACTCTAATAGAAATGGATTCAAGCGAATAATAAAGAACATATACTTGCATCCAATGCATTTTATTCGGTAGATGAATTTGTGACACATCTTGCGCATTCTCATTAGTATAAGTATAACTTATTATGTAATACATTGTTCCCTATACACATTTATTTATATATTTGTGTAATGTGTGTGTTTATTATATTTTTTTATTATGCATTATGACACTGCCCAGTTACTTACTAAGCTTGCGCCAATAAAGAATCTATCTATCTATCTATCTATCTATCTATGCGATAGGAATATGAGAGATAAAATTATCTCTGTAAGCAGGCATCTGTTGCCTGTTCTATAGCATATTGTATGCATATTGTTTTTATATCGTTTTGTTGACTTTTTAACTTATTTACTATACATATTTGATACTATCTTTTAATTGTTCTTTAAGCAACGAGTTTGAACATTGCTTTAGAAGTTACTCGCACATATTTTATTTAGAATTTTGTAAGGCTTTATTTTGTTTTTTTTTTTCTGAAGAAGCGCCAAAGTTTATAGACCTAACATATTGTATACAAAGTGTACATCCCTATACTCATTTAATGCGACAGCAATCATTTCCATGAATATAACTTTAAAATAATTTCACAACTTTCTATAGATTACCAATCAAGTAGCTCATAGAAAAATAGATTAGATATATATATTTACTTGCGGAGAAAAAAATCAGTACAGTGTAAGAGAAGATTATGCGCTATGCCTCCTGTTACATATCCTCATATAGCGGAGACTATAGCCCATAATTTCTTTTACTCACGCAGGACGGATTAATTCTTCTCCTATGCATGATTACTAGCTAGAAATGTCTTACAAGTACATACACTATACAATATTTAGTTCAAAGATACTGTAAATTCTATTTAAGTAACATATTTTATTCAGTCAAAGAAGAATTATTCTTGAATATAATATAACCATTCTCGTTCCAAAGAATTTAAGAATTATGTCAAGAATGTTTAGTATTGAATGCAGCAATAATACTTGACTGTAGTAAATGAAATGTTTGAAGAAAAGTAATTAACTTCTTGGGACAAGAATATATTAATTTTAATTTTCAAGAATTTATTTGCTTTAAGACTAATAAATATCTACCTTCTCGCATATATACAAACCGACAGTTTACTTGATCCAAGTAAGTACGAAAATTATGTTATATAAAGTATATCCAAATTTAACCAATGAAAATATTTTAGTTTTCTTGTATTTTTTGTTATATAAATACTAGTAAAATGCGTTTCATTTACATTTAATATTACTATATGTAATTCCACGATAATAAAATAACTCAAAGTAAAAAAAATTACATTTAAAATTTCGACGTATACAAGGGAATTAACGTAAAATCTATCCACGATTGCGCGTGGGCCGATCTTGAAATTTTTTTACATTTAACCCTTGGCGAAAACTACAAAAGTCAAATTCTGCAAATGTAAATACGGCGGTATCTGCTGCCACCAGCTGAAAGTGCTTTTCCTTTTAATCCTTGTATTAAAGAGAGTCGCCCGTTTGCAATATATCCCGTAAAAAATACATTACACGTCATCTTTTTTTTACTAGTAAGCACTGCGGTTATTTTTTTTCTTGATGTATCTATTTCTTATATACACGGTCGCTTTAACACAACGTGTAAATGTCTGGAGGGTAATGAAAAAAGTAAGCAAAAGGAGCAATAGTATGCGCGGTCATGTACACTGAGAGAATATATTCTTTTCATTTCAAAGGAATTCCATTAAACCAAAAATTTTGCGTTTTCTATACGGCCAACATGATTTGGTGTTTCCTTGAAAAGGAATATAATTTTAAATTCACGCATTTCTTTGAAAATAATATATTTTTCGTTGAAACAGTTTATTCTTTTAAGTAAAAGATATAGATAGTTGATTCAAAGCCCTCTTTATTTTGAACTTGAAAACTATACAGATTGGCACAAAACCGTAACCATTTTGATTCAAGAGATTTTTCCTTTACATAACATTTATTTATTTTAGACTTATGCTTACAAACACAACACAACAAAATGCCGTGATCATTTTTAATCGAAATGAAAATAAATTATCTCCAACAGCTCATGCACTAAGGGGGATTGCCGTTAGAATGTTGTAAATCATAGTGTATTGGGGAGTTGGTCCGCAGTGACCATCCTAGCACTCTAGTGTGCCGTTAAAGAAATCGTCCTCTTTCAATGGCGATGACTCCTATCAGATGTTGATCTGATTAGTATATTACGATAGTAGTTTCCAGCCTATTTTGTGCGAAATATTATCTGTAACTGCTATACGAAAATAAAATGCGATATTCTATTAACCAAATTGGCCTAAGTGCGCGTGGCTAGCCACCCTTCCCAATCAACAATTCAGAATCCAGAATAACCAAATTATTTGTTTGATTGAATACAGGAATATTTTTAATATTCCTAAATCAAGTAATAATTTACTAAAATATGTTGTTAAATATGTACATAATAATAACAATATAATATGTAATGGGTCTTGTCTTACTTAAACAGAAGTTATACAGACATTATAAAATATTAATCACAACTAAGGTGCATTCTATTTAATTACGGTTATTTTTCGTCGAAAAGCATGTACTTAAGAAGAAAATAATCTTCCGGCAAAACAGCACGCTACTTTCAATTAAAATAAGCACTTTTCTGAGAAAAGGTATTCTTTTCGTTGAACATGACAAAAACCAAAAGTTATAAAACTTTTCATTTAATGCAATCTCTTTTCTCAGTGTATACGAAAGAATTCCATATTCAAGTATTTGTGGATCTGCTCTATCATGTAAGTATTTACCAGGAAAATCAATCATCAAATTTTTCAATGACGGTAATATTTTAGAGGAATTTTTAGAATTTCAAATTAATCAAATTAGGCATGGCTTTATTTACTTTTTTTGAGTGTAATACAATAGTAATGAATTTAGGAATTAAATCCAGGTATATTATGTGAAAATCTACAGATACCATATACGATCTTAAAAACTGGAAAAGCTGTTTGAAGAGTTCCACAATACGGAAAAAGTAAGTGACCTATGAAAATTGGAAAAGGGAGATATATAGAGAAGGTATAAACTGCACCAATTTTAAAAACTTCGTATATAAAAACGTTGTGACACACATGCTTTACATAAAGTCATAAAATTTATAATTAATAGGTACTTATGTAACAAGAGGGGAAAAGTGATTTGTTATCAACCGTGAAGATGATCACATGTGGTATGATGAAATTCAACTTTTACCTCGTATTTCATGTAAATTTTTTTAAAATTATTCCACAAAATTCAGTCAGTTTAGATATTGGTGTAAACACACTATGTGTCTTTATTAAGATTACATTGGTCTACAACATATTATAATTAGAATAGGGGTGAAGTTCAGTCACAAAATTCATGTAACTGCTCTGCCACTTAACTTCAAACATATTATATAAAACAAAACAAGAGCACACAACATAGGTACTTAAGTAAAAGATCATAATTTTAAATCATCAATGTTGTCATTTAAATTGATGTAAAAAATAATAATATAACACTGTGAATAAATACGTATATTGTGTGTAATCCAATCTATATGTTTATAAATTATCTTTTCACTAAATATTTGGATTTACTACTTAAAAGATGATTTATATAAGCAAGTGAAAGATGCCAAGGAAGATAGAAAGCCAAATTTTGATATAAAATTACAAAGATATAACATATTAAAATAATCATGTTGATATTTTGAAAACATCGTAGATGTATAATGTAGAGGAAGGAAGAAAACGTAGTAACTACCACTATGACAGACATAGTAATACCGACATTTTGTTATTGGGGCTAAAATTAATAACTTTTTCGAACTTTAATAACATTCCAAACATTGTAATTGGAAAACTCTGCGTTTAAACAAAAAGTACATTTGATTTAATTTTCTCCAATTGATGAACACCTAAATTTTAGGGAAAGTAATAGTATATTAAAGAACTAATTTTCCAAACTTTCCTTTTCCAGTACGAGTCTAGAAAGGCCTTATGAAAAGAGTTCTCTGTTCGTATTTTTTCCAATGTACATATTAATCGCCCTGTTTAACCTTAAGATATTCCAATAAAAGTCCTTTATAAACCTAGTAACGTACTACTGCGTTTATAACTCACAAAGGCATTTTGTCGAGTTTGCTTAAATCTTTATTTATTTATTTATAACATCGAATTAGAAAAAAAACATTATCAGGCGCATTTAGTGCTTAAAATGTTTGAGATTTCATGTATAATTTTGTTAAGAAAGTGAAAAATGAGTAAACATACATATATTTTTTTTTTTAAAACGATTTGTTTTTTTTTCTAAATTATGTTTATTGTGTGCCATTTATTTATACAAGTATATGTATAATAATGTAACGTTTTTCGGTTCTTAAAACGTTGTCGGGGTTTTAGAAAAACACACAGGCGATATATTTAAATTCACTTATTCTATTAACACTATTACGGTAATTAAAATCTATTAAAAATGCTTATTAACTATATCACTTAACCACTAATGTCTTTATTTATGTAAACGATATTTATATTACATGTACTAATTCAAACGCGACCGCACTATCGAACTCGTATCGATTGACTGCCTCCTGGCCAACCCGACGCGTTATTTATAGCTGGCGCGAACTTCCAGATTGTTCGGGGGCCTTCTAGAATGTCCTCGAAGATTCTGGAGAATATTCTCAAATCTTCGACCCGGTGCTGCCCTCTGTTATTCGTCGTAGGTAGTTCTTCTTCCGCTATGCTAGCGCCATCTAGGGACGCCTATCGGAACCGCCAGTTGAAAAGTTGGCGCTCGTTACACTGCTCCCTCCTTAGATCTGTTCCGTCCCGGAACAGGAACTATCACCTCCATGAAGATACGAACAGTTCTCTCCATTTCTACACGACGAGGTCCGGAAGAAATAGCACGCTACCGTCCGTCGCCTCCTTCTGCTGACGCGCGGTTGTAGCTGCATACTAGGAACTCTATTCCAGTATATCGGAAAATTTCTTCGAGCATGTTCCTTACGACCCTCCAGTCCAAGCCATCCAATCCACAGCCTATTTTTGGCACCCTGATCTTATTGATCTCCAGCTCCAACAGCTGCTCTCTTAAACTTATCAGGCTATCCCACATCGTCCGGTAGGTTGGCTTGCCAACTGAGGCTTCTTTGGTTCACCAAGTAGAATAAAGGCCGTTTCTTTCCTGGCAAGTGCAGAGCCTTGCCCACCTCAGGGTTCTGGCTTCGAAGATCTTGGACGCCACCAAATTTCTTCTTGAAGACGGTAGCTATCCCCTTGCCCATTCTTAAATCTTGGGCAACACAGTGTGCTAACGCGCACCCTTCAGGAGCCAAAAACAATCCTCCTGAATCTCCGTTGTTACACCATGACGCACTTTGCGGCCATTCCCATACTTGTCCATGAACTCCTCATAGCTGAGTTCTTCTTCGGGGAGTCTACAAACTCGGACCATCTGCTCGTCCTCTTGATTGTCCCCAAGATAAGGAGCTAGGCGATTAAAATGCACCACTCTTGCGTTACCATTGGGTTTCTTTCTGATGCGATAGATGACGTCATTAATTCGCTTTATCACTTCGTAAGGCCCGTCCCACGATCGTTGCAGCTTAGGTGAGAAGCCTCGACGTCGCTGAGGATTAAACAGCCAGACCAGGTCTCCAGGCTGATATCCGCCTTCATTCGCTCTGATGTCGTAGTGTTCTTTCATGCGGTCACTTGCTTCATGGATATTCGCCCTCACCCGATCGTGAATATCATCCATTCGCCTCCGCAAGTTCGAAACATAGTCATCTCCAACTACTTCTTCATTTGGTTTAAAGCCGAACTTAAGATCGCATGGTAAGCGCAGTTCTCGTCCAAAAAGCACACTAGATGGACTTTGGCCAGTGGTTTCGTTGACGATGCTCTATACGCCAGCAAGAATAGATGTAGCTGCTGGTCCCAATCTCGCTGGTGGTCTGCGACAACTTTTGATAGATACTTGATAACTGTCCTGTTCATGCGCTCCACCATGCCATCTGATTGCGGGTGCAAGGCAGTTGTTCGGGTCTTGCGAATACCCAATATTTTGCACATCTCTTGAAACACTGCTGATTCAAAATTCCGTCCCTGGTCGGAGTGAAGTTCAAGCGGCAACCCAAACCGACTGAAAAGTTCTTTAACAAAGTCTCAGCCACTGTAACAGCTTCCTGATTTGGTAATGCGTAAGCTTCCACCCATTTGTGAAGTAGTCTACTGCAACCAAGATGTATTTATTTTCCAAATTCCGTCGTGGGAAATGGTCCGGCAACATCAATCGCAATCCTTTCAAAAGGACTGCCAACGTTGTATTGCCTCATAGGGGCCTCTTCCTTTGGGAAGGTCCATTGGCAGCGGCGCAAGTTGTACATCTCCGGCACCAGTCTTTCACGTCATTCTTGCAATTAACCCAATAGAATCGCTCTCTGACCTTCTCTATAGTTTCCGGACTCCAAGATGCCCTCCGATGTTCCATCATGAAGAAGTTTTAAAACTCGGGAATTCTTGCTTTCGGAACCACAATCTGAAGTCTGCTATTGGTCCCAGCTTCGTCTTCTAACACTCGTCTGAGAAGACCATTTTCCATACCAAGAGCCCCACTGAGCCCAATACGATTTTAGCTCTTGCGAATATCGTGCTACCGTTTCCCAGTTAGGCCGCGCTTCTTGCATCTTCCACTCCATCACACGCTTCAAAACTTCGTCAGACTCCTGGTCAGCTCGGATTTGGTCTCAGTCCATCTATCATCTATGACAGTAGTCCTCAGCAGGTTGCTTCATTTTTCTCTTCGGCACGACAGCAGTGCGTACAATCCTTGGAACAGGGTCTCCTCGATAGTGCGTCAGCGTTTCGATGACTGGTTCCAGGCCGATGTTCCGAATCAAAGTCATACTCTTCAAGACGCTCTAATCCATCTGGCACCTGCCCTTCCGGATTCTTGAGCGTAGCAACCACATCAATGCCGCATGGTCGGTTCTTAACAAGAACTTCCTGCCATAGAGATATTTATGAAAGTGCTCTATAGACTTAACTACGGCCAACAGCTCTCTCCTGGTCACACATAGTTGCGTTCCGGTTTTCGACAGCACTTTGCTGAAGTAACGAGCACTTTTTCGTGGCCATCTTGAACTTGGGACAACACGCCTCGATGCCACGTTGCTGGCATCAGTATTCCAAATGAATTTTCCTTCAGCCTGTGGATAGCACAAGATGGGCGCAGTGGTCAGCTTCTGTTTCAATTCTTCAAAGGCATCCTGGCAGCTCTTCTCCAGACGTATCCTCTGCCCTCTTCAGTTAGTCTCGTGATAGGCTTGGCGATGTTAGCAAATCCAGGAACGAATCGTCGTAATAAGTGCATAGCCCAAGGAAACTTCTTATTTCATGCTTGTCCTTCGGAACCGGCCAAGACTTGACCGCTTCTGTCTTCCCTGGGTCAACCGACACTCCATCCTCTGATACTACGTGGCCGAGTAGTGCACTGCTTCCGGAACAGGTTGCACTTTTTGGGGTTAAGCTTCAAATTCGCTCCTTTCAATCGCTGAAATACTTGCTCCAAGTTCTTCAAATGTCCTCAAAAGATTTTCCTAAGACAATTATATCGTCGAGGTATACCAAGCAAGTTTCTCCAGGATAGTCCTCTCAGTACGTTGTCCATCAATCTTTCAAACGTCGCGGGGAGCATTACATACCCAAATGGCATGACGTTAAATTGCCACAATCCTGTCCCGATCGTAAACGCCGTCTTCTCCTTATCCTTTGCCTCTACTTCGACTTGCCAATAACCACTCTTCAGGTCGAGGGTCGAAAATACCTTACACCCACCTAGGGTATCTAAAGTGTCATCGATTTGTGGCAAAGGATAACTGTCCTTCTTGGTTACATTATTTAGTTGTCGATAATCCACGCAGAACCTAGTTGAACCATCCTTCTTCTTCACCAGTACCACTGGAGAAGCCCATGGACTGTTCGATGGTCAATTACGCCATCCTGCTCCATATCCTGTATAATTTGTTCTGCTTCGGCTCGTTTCGCCAATGGCAATCTTCTGGGGGCTTGGCGGATCGGCTGGGCATCCTCAGTGTCTATTCGATGTCGTACAACATTAGTCTGCCCTCGTGTTCCGGTCTTCTGCTTGGAAAAGATCTTGGTAGCGTCAAGCAGCTGTTTCACGGTATGGCGTTGTTGTGTTGTCAATCCTTGCAAGACAAGTCAATGAAGTTATTCAACACTCCAGGAAGCGGATCTGGAGTTGTTGTTACGCCATCCTCTTTGTTGACAATCGACGACACACTCGCACAACTTCCCAAAGGTACGCCTTTCTTCAGCTTTACTGGATAACTATTGACGTTCATCAGTCGGACGGGCAGTTTTTCTCCAGCTTGTATCACATGCCTTAGCGACCAGTATTCCACGACCTTGACCGCTAATCGCTCCCGTTCCAGCATTAAAACTTGCCCTTTTGGAATGTCTCACTCACGCTCGCTTCCACAATGGTTTCACTGCGGCTCGCCACAGTTACTTCTTCTGCCAACACTACGCAGGCCGACATATTCTTGCTATGGTTGAGAATAACTTCTTCTTTGCCAACCTTCAACACTCCTGCTTGCAAGTCCAGTTTGAACCCAAATTCTGTCATTATGTCCATTCCGAGGATTACGTTTGTTCTATATCTGCAACTACTACACGATACTGGCATGCAGTATCACCAATACGGAAGTGGCCATCGTCTCCCCAACACGTTGACTGATTGCCCAGTTGCCGTACGTAGCGTCCATCTGGTTGGATGTATCCGGTTCTTCTTTCACTGCTTCCGGCCGAAGAATTGTCATTGTTGCACCAGTATCTAGCAGTAATCTTCTCGGTTTCCCATTTACATGCCATACACGACGAGGCTGCTAGGTCTACATCCCACTGAAGCAACAATCACTGGTGTTACTGGGGCATCAGCTACATAGGTCGACGATCGCCCCTTCTCGTCGGCCCATTTTAGTTTTCCGTCGGCTTTGGTTTTCGTGGATCGGGACACCGACTACGTACGTGCCCCATCCTTCCACAATTCCAGCATCGTCTTCCTGGTTGCCTAGTTTGCACGGATTCCATTTTCGTCATCAATTCCGTCATATTTTTCGTCATCAATTCCGTCATATTTTTCGTCATCATTTCGTTTAATTTCGTATAATTCCTTCTAATGGCTCTTCTTCCTCGTTGATCCCTAGAACACGGACGCGAGCAGGTCTTTGACCGATTGCTTCACGGCTTCAAAATCTAGTGCTTGAGCTAAAGCCTGGTTCAACGTTTGCGGCGAGCGAGCTTTACTGCCTGTTGAGTATCCTTATCGAGCAGGCATCCAGGAATTTTTCCACAGCGAGACTCTCGCACACATCTTCCGGTACGTTGGGTACGCACTCTTAATTAGACGAACGACGTCAGCTTCATACCCCTGTAGAGTCTCGTTCGACCTCTGACAGCGATTTTTCAACTGCGAGCGATATACTTGCTGCAGATGTTTTTACCGAAACGCATCTCCAATTGATTAAGTAGCGTTTGGTAATTTTGTCGCTCCGTCGAAGGAATAACCTGGAGTACCTTCAAAGCATCGCCGCGCAGAGCTACTGATAACATGGCTGCTTTGGTAGCTTCCGTCCAGCATATACCGTAGCTGTGGTATCCAGCAGCGTCAAATAGTCTTCCAAGGGAGTCTTCCGTCGAATGTAGGAGGTACATTTATTTTGAACCGTACAGATGGGCACTGAATTTTCTGGTTCCATCTGAGCGCTTCCCGTATTGGAGGAATTTCCAGTTTCTTCCGTGTTTCGTATGGTTTCAGAATGAATTTGTTCTCTAGCACCTTCATGGCGATCGTCCAATTCCTTCAATCATTCTAGATTTTTCGTCGATTCTGTTCATTAATTCGTGTTTTTACATTAAGAGAATTTTCTATAATTTTTTTCTTCCAATTTTTCTAGAATTTTCTGTCACTTTCTCTTCTAGTTTTCTAGAATTTTCTATATTCTTCTCGTTCCATGTTTTCATTTTTTTCTAGAACTTTCCTCTTCTAGTTTTCTAGAATTTCTATATTCTTCTCGTCCATGTTTTCAATCTTTTCTTCCAGTTTTTTAGAATTTTCCATATTTTCTTCTGAGAATTTTCTAGAACTTTCTCTTTCTAAATTGCGAGAATTTTCCATAACTTTCTCGTTCTATGTTTGTGAGAATTTTCTAGAACTTTTCTCTTCTAATCTTCTAGAATTTTCTGTAAGTTCTTTTAGAAGTTCGCCATTACAACAGACACTTCAAACAAATATGTCTCAGGATCTTCACCAGCTGCTTCTATTGCTCTTCGTAATCTCGACTGAAGCTCGGCCTTCCTTCACTCGTATCTTCATCCCTTTCTTCTAATTTCCCGTTTGAGATCTACCACTTTCAAGTCCACTAATTTACAGTATTTCGCTGCCATTGTTTCTCATTACGCACTATTAGTTGCACTATATTCGCCAAATACCCCACACCTGACACCAATTGTAACGTTTTTCGTTCTTAAAACCGTTGTCGGGGTTTTAGAAAAACACCACAGGCGATATATTTAAATTCACTTATTCTATTAACACTATTACGGTAATTAAAAATCTATTAAAAATGCTTATTAACTTATCACTTAACCACTAATGTCTTTATTTATGTAAACGATATTTATATTTACATGTACTAATTCAACGCGACCGCACTATCGAACTCGTATCGATTGACTGCCTCCTGGCCACCCGACGCGTTATTTATAGCTGGCGCGAACTTCCAGATTGTTCGGGCCTTCTAGAATGTCCTCGAGATGTCTGGAGATATTCTCAAATCTTCGACCCGGTGCTGCCCTCTGTTATTCGTGTAGGTATTTTCTTCCGCTATGCTAGCGCCATCTAGGGACGCCTATCGGAACCGCCAGTTGAAAAGTTGGCGCTCGTTACAATAATATCAAAAAAAGCTTCTTGGAACATAATATCCACATCTTAACAATTTTGAACTACTAGAAAACGATATTAGAAAAATGATAATAGATGCTACCCATGTAACCAAATTTAAATTTTCCACCATTATTTTTAGTAACTTCAACATAAAGGTATTAAAATAACTATTAATGTAATACAACATTGTTAGTAATTTCATGATTCAACGTTGAAGTTACTAAAAATAATTGTGGTAAATTTAAATTCGGTTGCCTGGGTAGAATCAGAAGTGGAACAACTTATCAAAAAGAGTCAAATGAAATTAATTGCCAGTTAAAGTTGGAATTCCATCAGCATCTTTGTATTTTTAATTCCATAATGATTGTTAACATATTCAGACTATTTGCAACCTCACTTTGACAGAAAACTGATCTACATCCAACATCAAAAACATCAATGGGTTATAGGTATATTTTATAATAGCAATCTCAAGTTTCTGAAACTAATGTGAATTTATAAAATGTTGGGCACATACTTGAATTTGAATATTTCTTTGCGATAATTAAGAAAACTAGTTAGTATAAAGCTTCTGAAACTTAGAGTTTATTTATCTTATAGAAAAAAGAAAATGTTACAAATAAGTAAAATATCTTCTCACTTATTTTAGGTAATTGTCGGTTTCCTTGCAAAATATTCTCTAAGTATTTACGTAATAGATGGAATACAGACGAAATAAGTTGGAAAAAAGAATTTACCTGATCATATTAGAATCGAAAAAATTAGTTCAGATGAAAACATTATATAAAATTGAAACTGGGATAAAATGAATGAAGACTTTCAGAAGAATTTGTTCTAAGGAAGCATGTCCTATCAAGTAAGTATATCAATATTTTTATATTTGAAAAAAATCCTTTTTTTTTATAAACCACACGGCTTTAAGTTAAACATGTAAAAATAAAAAAAATGTGTAATTTACATGAAGCGGTAGATATACTTTATTAAAAAATTATTAGTTTCATAAGAAACGTTTTAAAGCACGAATTAAATTTGAAAAAAAAACGATTTTTTGGTTTTTATGAAACATGTTTTTTTTTGTACTCTTTTTCTAATGCGATTAACGTTCATAATGCCTTTTTTTAAATTAAAGAATAGAATTTTGATAATACAGGGGATTATGTAATGTTAACCATTTCTTTTATAATAGTTACAAGACACATTTAGTGATTTTGGGTATAATTTTAGAAGGAAAGGGTATGCTCATTACAGATATACAAAAACATTCTACATTATTTTTAAAGTTTTAATTCTTGTATATAATTTTTAATTTCTTTTTCTCTTGGTTTTTAGGTCCATAAATATTGAAAACATGAATGAGTACTACAACGTTTCGCTTTATTGCAAAGCTTTTTCAAGTATATAAATATAAATTATAAATAAAAAAATAATAAAAAAATATATTTTTATTATAATTTACACTTTATATTTATATACTTGAAAAAGCTTTGCAATAAAGCGGAACGTTGTAGTACACACTCATGTTTTCAATATTTACGACCTAAAAACCAAGAGAAAAAGAAATTAAAAATTCTACATTATATGAGTAAGTTATCCATATTCATTTGTCGAACAAAACCGTTTGAGTCAACATATCTCTTTGAAATTCACACAATTTCACTATTTAATATTGTTTTTAACATCTACTGTCCAATACAAGTGGATAAAATAATTACATTATACACTTCATTTATTGTGTAAATTCAGTTCGTTATAATCGAAAAACGCACTAAATTCTGGCATTAACTGGATGTTCAAAATCCAGTTCCGTTGTAAGCAAATGTTTATCAGTATTAATAAAAAAAATATAGGTCGCATACATAATTGGCAAACATTTAACATTTTGGTATAAACAATATTGCGAATGTGATTTAAGCATTTACCCAACAAAGAATATAGAAAATTGATCCAGTATAATTACAGCACAATAAGAATACAGTTAGTTTTCCGCTACAAGTGAAAGTTTACTTTCAAATATTTACGTCATCCTTTGTGTCTGCGTGGATTTACGCTAAATGAATGACGGAGCTTGCCAGCACTGTCCATCCGAGCGTTGCTTTATACAGGTAACCGGTGTAGCGTTATTTGTTTCATGCAAATTAGGCGGTTTATAGAAAAAAGTCGTCCGATATAACGGTATATCATATTGCATAGGATATAAATAAGTAAGGAGTACCTGAACAATATACGTGCATACACACATAACTAATCCGGGCTATTAGTAAACTGACCTTGAACTTAAGCTTTAACAGGAATGCTAGTTATTTCAATTGCATTTTCTCTAAGATTGTTTTATACAATATCCGCCTTGTTTTGATTTAAATCTCCTCTAATTAATTTTTAGTGGATATACTGAAAGTGATCTAGTGGTACTGTAAATTGATGTACGTATTAGTAGTAGTAATTTCTATAATTATTATAAAATAAAAGACTGTGAATTAAGGACTTGTCGTTTAATATTTTTTTGTTTTGTTTTCACATTGGTAAGATAAGTTGATGTTTAAAATGCGTCATAAAGTGATGGATGGTATACAAGCAACAGGTGTCTTCTTTCTAAATTATGTTAAAATTATTTTTGCGCCTCCGTCCTGGGCAGGCAAAAATGTCACTAAACGTTAGCCACACTAGATTCCATATTGCAGACATGTGATAAATGGTCATTAAGCTACTGTTCAACCATGCTAAGATGAACTGGTGTCTTCATTGCACTTATTATTGATTATTTATTCTCGGAAACGTCAAACTTGTGCAGTCAACTCCCTAGTGTCAAAATTTCTTTTCTATTTTCATTTCAAAATTAAGATTTGTCGGTCCAAAAAACATTGTGCATCACATGGTCAGAAACTGTTTTGCGAGTATTCGTACTTGTACTCACAAAACGTACTCATACTCGCAAAACTGTAATTTCTGATCTAGTGATACAAATAACTATTTCTAATTAATTTGAATGAGATTCGCCAGGTATAAGCTATATTATATCTCATATTATAATTTTCAAGCCTCTTCTTTTATCTTCATTTTAATTTAAATTGAACTAAAATGCACAGCATATAACGATTACAAAAACTATGATTTAATTTATGGGAATTTAAATGTAAATTCGGGTATAACTTATTTGCAATTCTTCAATTAAATATAGATGCAATTTAGTTCAGGTAATTCAGTGATGAGAGCGAAATATTTGATTGGCGCAATCAAATAAAATTGTAATAATGTAAAATATTTTCAAAAAATGTTATAATCTAATTATATCGTTGTGCGTTGCAATATTGCGCTTATAATAGTAAACACGCCACAAGAAAGCAAAGCGTGGTAGCCGTTGCATTTCGCATTCACAAAAATAACCTTCACCGTTAGATTAAAAAAAAAATCCATTTAAAATCGCGGCTGTCTGATGTAACTTCCTGGAGATTTCTAAAATGCTACTGGCTATTGTATTAATAGAGAGAAATCTATTAGAAGAAAATGCAACGCCACCTGTCTTCGTCTGTTGCAGTCGTCAGGCGATTTGCATAATCTAATACATAACACTGATTTACTCTATCTAATATTCAAGGGAATTGTTTAGTTTTTTTTTAGAGGAATATTATGATTTCCTTACCTAATGAAGACATTTCCATCCATCCGTCCGACATTGATAGCACAACTTGTCCGGAAAATTTTCCCCAAAAGGGAAAAATTTTCCTCCACTGTTACGTCCGAAATGTTACTTAAGCATGTTTACATGTGTTAAAATTTGGTTATCCAAGATATGGCGGCGAAGATATTCTTCCGCCTTCTTAATTAATTTGCCGCGTATTGTTTACGCTTAAAAACTCGTATAAAAATAAACGCACATTAATAAGCGGTTTCTAAGAACTTGTGTGCACTTGCAGTTTCTTTTTAACGTGTATCGATATTGTAGAGTTCAATTTTTCCGCGTACAAATGCATGCGTGATATTCCACCGTAAATAGCACTGGGAGATTCTGTCAAGATTCGAAAGATGTTTACTTCGCAGGATTAATTTTATTTTGTAGGTTAGTGTTCGACGTAATTTCCGTAATGAAACAAGTGAATTCTCGCCAAGGAAACGGTTGGTAAGAAAGAACGCTCCATGATCGACCGCACACACTAACGGTAGTTGTAGTACTACAAATACAGCTATTCGAAGCCGCTTTACCCAGGTACAAAGTAGGGCACGAACTACGGACACACAAGATTGCAATTGTTTGAGCCAGTAGTGTGGCAGCAATGGTACGCGAGTGGGGCAATCGGCCATCTCCAACTGTGTCCCCTACCTACATTTTCTTCTCGATCAGCAACAAACTGTAAAAGTGGTGAGCGATGGCGCGCGGCTACGGTTTCGACGAAATTTTTAAGTGAAAGCTTTTTGGGATACCTTCTCTTTTTTGCACTCACCGATTACGTATACAGTTTTGGTGGCTGTTCGGTTCTTTAATTTTCGAACGTTTCGACGAATGCGTTGAACTTGTTACGGATGGTTGTCGTTTCGTTTTCCTTTTTCTTCACGGTTGCACTCGCCTTCGCTCGTTTCGCAAAAACCCCTTTTATAAATCCAAACGGGAAGGTCTCGAACAAACGGCGAGGCGAGCAGTGTAACATTGAGAATGTCACTTGAGGTCATGATTGTTTGTCAAGAGAGAAAATTCCGTGTTGTATTATGTCACACACTTTACGCCATACGATTTTTTTTTAGGAGCTGCACGATAAATATACGAGTTTTGTCTTTTTCAGAAGGAGATACCTATACCTGCAAGAACGCGATTGCGAAAGTGTGAACGATTCACACCAATTAACCTGGGTAACATTGATCAAGATTAACCCGGAAAGCTAGTTAGTTTGCGCAACGCAAACGCTTTCAAGCAGTGATTTGATTTAGTGCTCGACGAATTATAAATTTTAATAACATTGTTTCAGGGTAACAGGTATGCAATGAAGAAGTTTTCAAACATTCATTGCTAACCGGAAGTCACTAGGCAAGCAATCATAAAAAATGATAAAACGATAATTTTTTGTGATATTACTGCAACTGAATCATAATCAAAGCAACTTACAAAACACTTATTTAAATATTCTACAATAATATAGGTGACCGTTGTGATAAACCATATCTTTATTATACTCTACCTGCGTTTCTTCTAAGGGAGCCTTAAGATGTTAGTGTAGACGTATAGAGACACCATTAACGTCGAAAATAACATTAATTATTATTATAACCGAAAACACTTGATAAACGTTGAAAATAATATCATGGCTGTTTGTTTGCCAGTAGTGATCAAAAATTACACATGACCTAGTTTTTATTATTGACAAACGCATTAGTGTTTATTTTGTGAATCTGAAGATATACTTATCTTATCTGGTATATATGGATAAATACTTTTTTTTTTAAGAAACCTGTACCTGGTTTATTTACGACATATACATAGAAGTCCAAATAACTATGAAAATTCAGCACTGAAAAAAAAACATCTTTAAAATCACAAACATTATGCTTTCTAAATGCATTTTAAATTTATATTAACTTTATGTATGAGAAAAAAAAACATTGCAAGTAAAAACGTTTTTTTTTCAAAAATTAAAAAAAAGAACTTATTTTGATTTTGTTGTTATTGAATTTTTCTTTAGAGTATGGCTTATAATAAAACCCAAAAAAATCATTAAAAAGATTATTTTTTTTACATCATCGGAATAGAGGTATTGTGAATTTATATTAAACAGGATATACAGGCAAAAAATGGGGCCTAATCCACAATTACCATTATTTCATGCAGACAACCGGTTTCGCGTTATAAAGCCTGATGATGCGTTATAACGCATCATCAGGTTATGGTAATTAATGCAAAGTTTTTTCTTGAGTTTATTACTTAGCCAATATATTCTATTTTGTGACAAAATCTTAGTGGATTTATGGCTAGATGAAAGGCAATTTCCTCAATTTAACAACGTTTCAATAGCTTTTAATGTCTTTTTCAAGTTTTTTTTTTTATATGAAGTGAATCTCAATTATAGGTAATAATATAGATGACAATACTTATATGTCCGTATTTATGTACAGGGTGTTTCAAACCACTCGTCCACTATCTTTTTCTCGCGATCTAGTGCAGCTAGACTAATACGACAAAAAAATTAATAACAAAACCCCACCTAAAGAATCATGCAAAAATATTTTTAACTTCCGGAAACGTTCCATTAGACCGGAAATGGATAGCAATTTCCTTATTTTAAATGGATTCATATGTTTTTTCTTAACTCAATGGATTCTACAGATTATTTGAATGCAATTTTCACTAAAGTTCTGTATCCCTAAATTCAACCGTTTTTGAGATATTTACGATTTTGTTAAAATTTTGACGTTTCGAAAACGTATCATATTTTGCAAGCCATTAAAGATAATGATCATTTTACTAGCACCCAAAAAAAAATAGTTGTCCGTATCAAATTCCGTCAAAAGAACCGCTAAATTGTATACAGTGTTCATAAATCGATTGTCAATTCGGATACATTTAACCTTAGAAAATTCATTTTTTTCAAATGTAACATTATATTCCTAATTATACCATTCAATCAGTGGCGGCTCGTGAATTATGAAAGAGGGTGGGCACAAAATAAAAATAGATAAATAAATTTAATTTGAAAGTGTACTTCTTAATTCTTTCATTAATATGCTATAGGATCAAATTGTTTTGACTACTATTTTCTACATATGGTAGTAATTGGCTTCTTCAGACCTCAGCATAATCTCATAATAGTCAACGGATTAAAAAAATTAGCAAACAGTGTATTAAAATTGAATTATAGTTATATAATTCGCTGACCGGACATAGCAGGAAAAGAAATGTCCGGCTGCAACAGTCAACTATTATGGGATCGTGCTGAGGCCTGAAGAAGACAATTACTACCATATGTCGAAACTAGTAGCCAAAACAATTTGATCCTATAGTCTATTAATAAAAGAATTAGGAAGTACACTTTCCAATTTAATTTATTTATCTATTACTAGTCACCTTGTTATGGACTATCAAACATAATAAACGTACCTATATTTTTTATAGATAAAATTTTGAGAATTTTGAAAAATTTTATACACATAATTAACCGGCGCAAAATATGACGATTTTTTTCCACGTCTTCGTTGTACTTAATTTTATGTCGCATATAAGCACTGTCTAACAGCTCACGTATGTTCACTTTGCCTAGAACACTAAAATCCACGCATGCATTCATGTGAGGAACGGAATTTTCGTGTTTCTTTGCCCTCTTTGCGATATGCTTTAAATCATTCAACCCTTGCTTATTCCACGCACTAACCTCTTTCCTAAAAATTAAGCAGATAAAGCAAAATTATTTATTTGTTAGTAATATCCACTCATATTTTTCATATAATATATATGTATTTTTATTGAATACTCTATTGTAAGTTCGAGTTTTACTTGGGGAAGTGTAGTTTATTTGATGATCAGGAATAGGCCTTCCTTTCTTAATTAAAAATTTTTCTTCAAATGATAGCGGGTTTTTTAAAAGATTTTTCACACAATTAACATCCATCATTAATAATAAACGTCACTTCAAATCATCGAAATCACACATGCGCGGTACGCGCTAAAAACAATGAAGTAGTAATGAATGCACGACGTTAACTGGAGACACGAAATTGCGTGCCCCAAAGCGACCGTATAAGCGCATATGGCGAAGATAAACGGAGCCGTCCGATTCATACTAGAAATGGGTACATCGGAAATAGTGCCCCGGAACAGGGCATATGCGGAGCGTTCGCATATGCGTTAGTGTCTGTGGCGCGGAAGAAACTTTGATACCATCGTCATAAAAATACGTGAAAATAATAAAATAAAATAATGCACTGAATTACATGCGAATTTCTTTTTGTATTTTGCTTGGTGGTTGGGTGGGCACGTGCCCTTGTGCTCTTTAGTACCAGCCACCACTGTATTCAATGGTTGCATATATGCACGTGTTGATCCAGATTAACTGCTGCTGTAAGAATGAAATTGCAACGAAACTGTGCTTTCATACCTTATAAGTGAAATAACAATGGCCAGGATGTAAATATTTTGCGTGAATGCAAAGAATAGGTTATATAGGTACATTATTTACTTATTTATTTAATCTTTTAGACTACAATGTGTAACATTGGACATAAATAGAATATTAGAACGTGGACCTACAGTTGAAGTCTTTCTCATTTTCAGTCGCCCAGAACTTTTCATTCATATAGGATACACTGAAAAACCGATTTGTTTCACAATACCAAAAGTTGCTAAATAGTACAGTTGAATATCGGCAAATAAATATTTGATTACCTCAATTATTAGTCCATTTACTCAAAATTTATTTCAAATAACCAAGTATCTTGTTTAGTTAAGCATTTTTTTTTGGACAAAATATATTTCGTTGCCATAAATAAATCTGTTTTTAGTATACCAATACCAAGATAAAACTACATTTTATACGATATTCTTACGGTTGCTTAATCTTGAAAATCACGTTTTGGCTGGTAAAGCACCACGTTTAGGCCTCTTTCAGACGAGACGAGGAGCATACCGGTGTGAACCCTTTCACACAGAGTCAACGGGTATATGTAAATTGCCTCCCACAATAGCTTTAGCTACCTGATACACATGTGAGTCCCTGTTGATAAATAATAAAATAGTAATGGCTGAAGCTTACGATTAAAATGGCTTGGAAGGCAGTTTACCTAGCCGATGCTTTTTCCTACTGCCTGTGGGGAGGCAATTTACATATACACAAGTCAACTTGTCCGCTTCGGCGGCTTCAGTAGGTTTTCAATGACAATCAACTAGTTGAGAGTAAGCCAGGCAACTTAGTTGAATCAACGAAATTGCCTCGTCTGAAAGAGGCCTTACGTACCAAAATTTACAATTTAATGCACTGCTACATATACACATTTAGCATACTATAAACTTCTCCTAGACCGCTCACCACAAACTGCACTAAACTGGACGTACGTTTCGATAGCAAAGCTATTATCATCAGCAGATACACTGCGTATCACATTGTAGGAGAAGTTTACAGCATTACCAGTACCATAGTTTGGAGTATTTTTGTTACATTTAGCATATTTTGAAAGCACTAAGCAACATTTTTCACGTTAAATCAATTTAAGTGGGCAAATAAATGATTTTTTTCGTGGTTGTCACTTATATGTATGTGGAGGATTTTATTTTAAGTGTGCAAGTAAAATTACACCATACAGCTTATTATTGTGGTTTGATCTATGTGTAGATGAAAATATCACTTCATTGGTAACATAATACAACACTTCAATTATTTATCAAATAAATCGAAAGAGTATAAGTTAGAAGATTGATTGGCGCATTTCGAGCTTTCATAAAGACCTATCACAGAACAACAGGAGTTATGCACTAACAATAAGTACCACAAATTTAAATAAGTGCCAATATATAACACACATTCTGTGTTTTAGGGCTAACAAATAATTTCGCAGAAAATTCGGAAAAAAAAACAACACCTTCTCAGTAACTCACAATCAGTACACAACGCAGATTATATATAGTTAACAGGAATTTTTATGTATGTAGATCAGTGACGGTTATATTCTTAAAAGAATATGTACTGTTTTATCGTGCTCCACTTTACGCATCCTTTTAATGACAATTTGTCGGCCTAGATAATAGGTACCGTTTCTGCGAATGACAGGAGCTAGTTAGATCCTTGAGTTCTTGATAAATCGTAATACGTGACAGAATAGGAATTAACGATAACTGCTACTGAAAAACTCAGTTTCGTTAATATTACCTTTTCCAATTTGACGTTTACTATCCTAACTCAGCATTTCGATTTCTAACAATTCGGTTAGCTTTGGATGCGGCTTTAACGAATAACAGATTGTAAATATTAGTTACACATCAATAAGTTAAAGTGAAAGATTGGCAGTTTTATTTTTTTTTTCCACTACGATAATCTATCTATCAATTCCATCTTCGGTTTGGGATAGTCGACTATCGATAACAGCACGCTATTTTCAATTAAAATAAATACTTTTCTGAGAAAAGGTATTCTTTTCGTTGAACATGATAAAAACCAAAAAATAAAACTTTTCATTTAATGCAATCTCTTTTCAGACTGTAGCAAGTATCTTTTTTGTTGTGTATTACCACCTATTGTACTACTTTAACAATTTGTTTTGAATTACATACATATAAAAATTTCTACGCTATTCTCACTGTCTTATATTAAAATTAATTTTTTTGCAATCTTACATACAAGCATTTAGGCTTAAATTTACAAACTATGCTTTCGTCCAAATTAAAGGGATTACTTGCGAGCAGTAATTCCAGTTGAAGTTTAATGATTCGATTCAATTGAAATATATTTATGTATTCTACTGCTATACATTTACTTTTATCATTTAGTATCGTGACTCACAGAAATAGAAAATGTATTTATTTTAATTAGGTTACATTTTTATTTCACTTTACAATGGAACGAGAACAGGGTCAAGAATAATGATTAAAAATTCTGGAGGAAACAGGAATTATTTACTATTACTGACTGTAATGAACTGATGTAGCAAAAACTTGTTTTGGAAATAAAAATAGTAATTCTTAAGTCTCGCATAAGATTAGCCGAGTGTGAAAGACTGTAGCTTGTGTTGCCTCCGTATTTAGAGGATTGTGCACACACATATTTCCTTAACTGTACCTTACATACAACATTTCTACCTTGTTCCTTCGTACGCATTGGGAACACTAACAATAAGTTCCTCCAAGTGCTCAGCCAACCAGTATAATTTATATACGTACATATATAGATATTCGTTGGTTAATATAGGAAGCTATTTAAGCTTCTTGGAAGCATTCATACCGTAATATGTTGAATATTAATTGCATCCTTGAATCCGAATCCCAGTAATAGAAGGGTACTAGTGTTCAAAATATCGTAAATATTGTCTTGATAAATTTTCAAATTTACATCGAGCGTTTCTCCAGCAATAACATTTGACATGTTTCAACTGATAACACGAGGTAAAGCGATGATATTTATTACGACCCGACAAAAAAAATTCGGTAAATGCGTACGAATACAACGCAACGTAAGCACGTACGTACTCTTACTATATATTAGAATTTTCGCAGTTATCGTTTTACGTTGCAATTCGTAAAATATCTACATAGATATATGTATGTATGTGTTTGTGATTCATTTTGTTGTGTTCGTTTCTCGATGTCCTTGCTCGCACTAATACAACGCAGTTATTTTTGTTTTTGCGTACTTTCACATTTAGCTTTACGCGCAAATTAATTTTGAAAATATATTAAGGAAACCATTAGTTATTGTCAGATGTTTTAGATTTTCTATTGTATTGTGGTTCTACGTATGTTTGTAGGTTACAGCATTGAATTTACCACGAAACTGTCGAGAACGGCAACTGCGTATATCGAAATGCAATACTTTACTAAATATTAAAAAAATGAGCACTGAGTTAACACGAAGCTATTGCAGAATATACAGGGACAGCCTTAGAACCTTATAAAAAATGAAAAAAATAGAAGCACACACAGTTCTAGTTCAGTTTTTGACATGCATGGCCGCAGTTCTCCACTATGTTAGGTATGTACATAGATGAGCGAAGCTGTTTATTTAAATGCATTATTCATGTCAATCAATTTGTGAACTTGTTAAATATTTGATGCCATATGCTTTTGATCACTTGAGCTTTTTTTCTGATTACTAACAATATTAGTTTTAGTCGCGCTATATGCGATTAAAGCGTAGTCATTTTAAATAAATGATCTAGATTTCCATAAGTCCTTTCTCTTCTTATGCCTACTTGACTCTCAGATTATGTGTCAGTCTCATTTAATTATTTACTCTAAGTTTTGTTTTTCTTGTTAAACATTTAAGAAGATATATACATATCCATATACTTCAAACGCAATGTTAAGACAAATAAAGAAAAAAAACACATTACCCTTTATTCCTAAATATACACCTTCCTTACTCGTTTGATACATCAAAGTTTATTAAAATTGATATAAAATATTAATATATAAATTTTGATTAATTGTTCATAACGTTTTATACGCATAAATGTTCATTAATAAAGTGGAAAAAGGATCAGTGTATTCCTTGCCTTGTATTCTATGCGCATCAGAATATTTTAATATATAACCAGTGGCGACTTCTCATAAATCACAAATTAATTGTTAAAAAGCTTTTATTTTCTGCAAAATGTCGATAAATACCTACGCGTACACACATTTAAGTAACAGAACGAATGTTGCTATTCTCATGGAGGACTATACGCAGAAATTACGTGGAAGTGGGGCTAGCCATATCTTAGCCCACCATCTGTTTACTGGTTGATTAAGTCATACGGTAATAATATTCTATATACAGTGTGAGTCTGTAATCTGGAATAAATTCAGTAAAACGAAGACAGTATTTTTTCCGGAAGTATGCTCGGACACGTCGATTAGCATTTTAAATTGCCGACTTTTTCATCTGACAAAATTTTATACAGCGTGTCCCAAATTTGAGATATGACGTCATCGACAATTTTTTTAAATGGCAGCCCTAATTTTTTTATAACTATTACAAGTTTTTATTCTTTGTCATTAAAAAGATATTTAACAATAACTAATTCGAAAAATGAAGAAATCTGATTACAATTTATTTTTATGAAGTTTAAAAATGGCACGTCAAAGGGTTTTTATTTATCATTTTTTTTGTCAAACCAGGTTGACGTCTTATCACAATGTCAAGAAACAAGGTAATAAAAATAAGTAAGAAGTGAAGCTAGTATTCGACTCGTATTGACTTATTGAAGGACACTTATTAGTTTGTCGTTTCGTGAGAAACACCGTTTGTTGAAAAATCGACCATAATGCCGTATTTAACTGAAACCCACAAAATTGAAATTTTAATGATGATTGGTTATGGAGATAGGACAAGAACACAAAATGAAGTTACTCATTTATTCAAAGAGAAGTATCCTGATTTACCACTCATATCTCAAAGTACCGTAAGCAAGATTGAAAAACAGTTTCAGGAAAACGGGCATTTAAGGAAAACAAATAATCATCGTCAGAGTGCGCTTAATGAAGAAGTAAACTTAATGTACTTCTTTCTGTTCAAGAAAATCCTTATATATCCAGTAGGCTGATAGGGATTTAGGGAACTCGAAATTAGCCAGTCTTCGGTGGCAAGAACTTTTAAAGCGCACAAATTTTATCCCTATAAATTGACAATCCTCCAGGAACTCACCGAAGATGATCAGGATCGAAGACTTCAGTTTTGCGAACAAATGATGGATCTACTAGGCAGAAATGTTGTAAACATAAAAAACGTTCTAGTTTCTGACGCATCAACGTTTATGTTAAACGGTGAGGTAAATCGTCAAAACTGTCGTTATTGGGCAGACAACAACCCACGATGGATGAGGGAGGCCACACTCAACATCCAGAAAAAGTCAACGTTTGGGCAGGCATTGTTGGTGATCGAGTAATAGGACCAATTTTCTTCCAAGAAAATCTCAATGGAGCGAGATACTTAGAATGTTTGCAGGAAGAACTAGTTTCGAATTTGGCTACTCTATTCCCGGATCCGTTTGAAGCTGATGTCCAGAATAAAAACATCTGGTTCCAACAAGACGGCGCGCCTCCTCATTTTGCAAGACCTGTCCGTGAATATCTAGATGATGTGTTTCCAGAAAGATGAATTGGTAGAAGAGGACCTTTTGAATGGCCACCCAGGTCTCCGGATTTAACACCAATGGACTATTTCTTATGTAGGTACTTTAAAGGCAAATTTTTGAGGAGTGTAGGCTAATTTCCGCTGAAGTAATTAGAAATGTTCAAAATGAGTTTCGATTCCGTTTAGGGTATTGTCAGATAGTACATGGACAACATTTTGAACATTCATTATAGAAGAGATATGATTGAGGTGAATCAGATTTCTTCATTTTTCGAATTAGTTATTGTTAAATATCTTTTTAATGACAAGGAATAAAGACTTGAAATTTGGTACGCATGTGTAATTTGATATACCCTTTAAGAATAGTTATAAAAAAATTAGGGCTGCCGTTTAAAAAAAATGTCGATGACGTCATATCTCAAATTTGGGATATGCTGTATAAAATTTTCTCAGATGAAAATGTAGGCAATTTAAAATACTAATCGACGTGTGCGAGCATATTTCTGGAAAAAATACTGTTTTCGCTTCACTGAATTTATTCCAGATTACAGACTCACACTGTATAATGCAATTCTAAGCATGGTATAAACAGAGGCAATACGTGACGACTAAATGTTCATTTTTGGCACGAGGCAATGCTAAACTGGTTCACTGTGTCAAAAGGCATTGAGGTGGGGTAAGTGTTGAAAGTGGCGCGGAATTCAAACCGCTGATATACCGATTTAGATACTATTTATTTTTATGGGGAAAAGTACATATACGTAAATTGTTTCACATATAATTAAAGTAAATACATATATTTGGATACGGAAATATACAAGCTATATTTAGCTACATTATATATCGTATTATACATTACAGACACGAAGAAAATAAAACTTTTTGTATAATCAATCATTAGTGTTTAAATCCATTTTGACTATTTCCACAAACCATAATTACAATGTTCCATCGATTACTCGACAAGATACCTCGAACATAAGCTTGCATACACACCAAAGTATTTCAGAATATAATATATAATAATATATATTACAGCAATATTATAACAATATGATTTAATTGATTTGACTGAATTTGACTGAAAAATAAAACAGTTTTTAAACAAGGTTTTTTTTTTTTATCAAGAACCATTTCGCCTTCATGGTCCCCCACTCATTTATTTCATACGAACTACACTGAACCTCCACCCCTTTGAAGTATTATCGAAACCTAGGAAACTTATTTTGAAACCATACAGTTACCAGACGATAGATTTATACATCTAATTACTACGACTACCATGCAAATTAGTTAACACCAAATTATATACTGGATTTACAAACAGGTGTGTACATAAAATAATAACCACATGCATTTACGATGGTTAATGATTTATCTTATGCGTGTATCACAACAATATACAGATCAAACGGTCGACCTATGGCCAGGGTATCGTATGTCGGAACCATTCACCAAGTGAGAAGTAGGAATACATTGGTGATATCACGTGATACAGCACTTCACTCGACAGCATGCAGTTGCATTTTGTTAACGAAATAGAGTAATTCATGCTATCTCCCTTCCCGAATAGTTCCGACCTACGATGCCCTGACTATAGATCGATTGTTTGATCTGTATATAAAACAATCGGATGGTACATACCTTTAAAAATTAGTGTTAAATATCTAAATCTCCAATCTTTTAATAATTCCTTCGTAGCCATTTCACAATGTTCATGAACATTTATACGAACACAAGTTGTAGTAAAAATGAATACAATGTTACTCCATTGCAAAAATAGACACGATTCATTAAATCCTATGTAACTATATCAACTCATAGTCTGCGGAAAACGTGGTAAACAACAAAAAAAACACCGCAGGTGGCTGGAAAGCGCCCAATTGGTTCTTTTAGGTGGGAATTGCATTTGGTAACTTTAAATTTAATCCCTTATTTGATTTAAAGAAATATATTTAATACGGACAACCAAACTCCATCTTTACCAAATAATTTAGTTACGTTAAAGCAAATATTTCAACAAATTATATGTTTGTCTCAAACGACGTTTTATTTGGTATTTGATTGAAGTAAGAATTTTTACATTTGAATCAACAAAATATAGGATAACAAAATAACCTTTTACCATTTTGACGTTGATTTGAAGATGGCTTTTTAAAAAGCCGAAACTAGTAATCATATAATAAATATTAAATAAACGAAAGAACGAGTTTTATTACTCTTATCTAACCTTCATAACTAAATAAGTTTATTTGTGGCAATTAAATCGGTTTTTTTATGTAGGTTTAGAAAATCTGGATGGGGCCACGGAACATATTTGAAAAAGCGTTAAGATGTTTACAAGATTGAAAAGACTAAAATACTTTGTAAACATATACGAAATTCGCTACAATTGTAGAAATAAATGCGAGCGCTACTAGATGGCGACGTGATAGATAAAGTAATCGTCAACTTAAACAGGCTTTCTAAAGCTAAGCTGCATTTGAATTACATTAATTAATAGTCGTGAATAAATTTGAATTTTAACATTTTACTATTTACCGTCAGTGTAATTGACTGCTTTTGATATGCTCGATAATGACGTCATCTGACTGGTCATGACGAATTTGATATTAAAATCCAGTATATTATGTTATTTGTGTATAGTCGATTCGAGATTGATGCCACCACTTAATATGGTCACGAGCCGCCACTGTATATAACATGGTGTAAATAAGTATTCAAAGAAATGCATGTAATGTTACTGTTGTTGGAGCTTTCCATTGGTTTTAAAGAAAGCACAAAAGAAGGTACGATGTTATTATTAAAAATAGAAAAATTATATCATGGTGTGTTTCCTGAAAACACAAAGTAAACTTGACTTAATTTAAACTAAAAATGATAAAAATAGTCGGTTAATTATATTTAATTTCAGGTGTTTCAACGCGGACGTAATCTTTTTCTGGAAACCTATTATGGCTAGAGTAATACAACGAACAATTTGGTAGCAATTATTTAATTTAATTTATTTAAGATGCAAGTGTAAAAGTTATTCCTTATTTGCAGAATAACTTTTTAAAATTGTGACTGTAATAAATAATCTTTACACAGATAAAAATACGGAGTTGCAATCTCAACACCGTTTAACTCTTTTTCCGGTGTCCCTCGCGACCATCCGTTCAGGAGCCTCCATTTCGGAGTTAAATGTTTTGCTACTAAACGGATGGAATACAGAGTATAATTCTGCTTTCATAGGGGAAAAAAACATCTTTAACCGAGGCAACCTAATCCGTGAGGGCAATTGTCTTCTTATGCAGTTTTACTATTTTGCAATAAATGTAAAAGTTCCGCAATGGAGAAATTTAACTCTACTGCTGTTATTAAAATGAATAACGGATGTTGTTTCCCCATATGTATGTAATACTACTATCGTATCAGATAAAATTATCTCCGTTGCTAATGCAAGTACTCCACTTGGAAATAATACATCCGCAATAAACAAACGTTAACTCCGTTTCGGAATGTATTCATCCTTTACACATGAATTTATTCCGTTAAGAAGTACCTGCCACAGAGAGAGAGAGAGAATATCTCTCTAGTGAGAAGGTTTTAACTTTATTTTATGTTACCTGCTCTATAGTAGCTAAGTTTAACATCATGTGGAGTTAATCAATGAGGGCTATTCTATGTGGACAGAAGCACCCTTGCTCAGTGCATTTATTCTATTTTATCATTAAAAAATGCATCAAAATAGTGTCGAACCTCAAGTTCTTGAATTATTTTTGATATATTCCTAATGATTACTAGGATAGACAAACTAAGCAAGTCCTCTTCTACGTCACAGAGCAGCCGTCATTGGAATTGCTTTAATTATCCATAATATAGTCGCTTCTTCGAGTTGGTACCGACTGGTTGAAGCACGACACAATTGAAACACCACGGATTCAGCTAAGATAAACGTGCTTTTATTCAGGAGCTAACACCTAGAATGTAGTGGGGGCCAATTAAAAATTGGTACATCGTAGATTGAAAATTAAATAAGGATGCACGAGTTTCTTACTGCTTTATCTACATCTGCACTGGGTGATTTTGCTCCATAACTTTACCCATCTTTACGGTTTCGTACTTTACTCTGATGTGTATTTTATAAATTTCAGGTACAGTGCATTCGCCATATCTCTTCTCCATTCTCGAACTATTGCAAGTGACTACGTCAGACTTGTTGCACATGCGCTGCACTAATACGCTTAATAAATGCGCATGCCCTATGCAAACTTGCAATTTTCAAATGTTTAGGGAAACAGTTACGATTTGGAGAACAAATGTTCCCAATCGAGGTATCCTTTCCCTTTTTGGCGTTGAGGTATTAGAAATAGAAACATCTGTTAAGTAAACAAATTATTACTCCGTGAAGGAGAAATATAATGAAATTTAGGGATATTTGTTCACATTTAGGGCTTAAATACGGTAGTGTAGATGCGGAGAGAAAGCGGAGATTATTTCTTCCTTGAAAATCGTGTTAGAGAACGGAGTAAATTCAATCTCTCCGTTTTGGTTGAGATTTTGTACAAAACCGAGGAAATACTTTCTGTTTTTAGCTATGGCAACTCCTTTTTGGAACAAAATATTTCCAAAACGGAGATTCCCTATTTCACTCCCTCAAATTTTTACCTGTGTAGTTCGTGCTAGCCAATAAGAAGCCGAGCTCGACTCCTGTTAAAACAGTTACAGACAGTCATTTGACAGTTCTGGAGTTTTATGTAACCTATGAACGGATACAAGAGAGTAACAACTAGGATAAAGGAGCAAGTCAACCTGACAGCTAGCAAATTTTGAATGTTCCGGTTTCCCATTTACGTAAAATTACTTAAAGTCGATGATATATTTTTACAAAGGTCTAGCCGGTTAAGCATATAAAAACTGCACTCGCATCTGATGAAGAGTTATTACCTTGTTTTTATTGTTCTTCATCTAAAATAGCCATACAATTAATCTCACACCCCTAACCCCTGTTGTAAGGGAAAAATGGCGGTGACAATCCTTAACGAAATTTTTTTTTTTCAGTACCTATAGAAGATATCTTTATGAAATTTAAACTGTACTTGACTATCCATAAACTCATTATAATATTTTTTTTCAGACTTTTTGTGACACTGGAAACTGTAAAAAACGAGAAGTATATTTTCTAGGAGTGATTTTTTTATACTAATTCCCAAATTGACACCTACCAAAAAAATATATCTTATTTGGTCATTGGTTAGCTACTACATGTTAAAGTTACAAAGGGGTCGAATTGGTTGAACATAGTTAAAAAAATAAAAACCAATTATGTATTTACCACAAACTATATTAAAACCTGTAAAGTATCCTGTACTTATGGTCATAAATATGTTATATAATATATAAACATATTATACCATTATATTATTATATTTTGATTGAAATATGTCTTTTCACTTTTTGCATTATAGGTATCTTAAAACTGTACCTTTAATTTCATAACGACGCATACAGCTATTTTTCTTTAACATGTCTGTTTAATTTAATTATATGGCTTAAATGGTGAGGTAGTGAAATTCTTTGGCAAATCATTAAATACCAGATCAATTTCTGAATACGTCCACTGAAATATGATCGTAATATGTATGAGAACACGAAAGTATACATGCATGTTGTAATGATATTCATAGCAAACATATGGCTTGTATCTACACGTTTGCATGGAAGTAATCGTATTTATAGAGTATGTGACACAAATAAGAGATATTTTTATAATTTCCGATGGCGTTTGAACTTGTGCATGCGGACCTCGTTCTGCTTCGCAAAATTCTGTACACGTAATCTAGTGACAAAACTTAAACGGAAAGAGAGCACATCTGTTCTGGAAGGATGGAATGCCGTAACTATAAAGAATATGCAAAATTTCATTGATGTAGCAATACTTTTAACTGTAGAGTGTTTTGATCAAATTTTAGGTATATGTGCTAGATATTAAGGAGCACATCTGAAATATACCAGGTGTTTTAAAAATCGTCGACATAATTACATGACTTTTTCAGTTGAAAACCCTGTATATTTTTACATAAACGGATGGCGATATTAATTATGAACAATTTTTGTTATTGAGTACCTATGACTATCTGTAGTCGTTTTTGCGAAAAACACAAAAATGTATTCGAAATGCGCTATTGACGTACCTACAATAATGTATGAGGTATCAAATAATTTGCTATAATTAAATAAAATATATGTACTGTCAAATATGTTAGAATAACTATATTTTGTCTCAAAACTAGAAGTGATTTAAATTACTCGCGCCAGAAAGACGTCGTTTGACTGGCTTTTACATAACATTATTTACACATAAAAAGAAAATATTCCGGGAATTGTAATCATGTGATTATATAATTTATACAGTGAGGACGCGTAGGTTGGAACAAATTCATTTAAAATTCAGGGTTTTTTTTTTAAATGCTGGGGGTACGTCGACTTCTGTTTTTGGGTTTTTCTTATGGTAAATTCATGTATACAGTGTGACCCAAAAAATAAGTCACGACCACCAACTACATTTTTTTCAAATGGAAATTTTGAATACCTTTTAAATCTTTTTTGAATTCTCCATCGAATTCTAAGTATGTTTCGTGTACCATTTCTTGTACCTAAACTCAACAGTTATCGAGAAATTCATTACTGAATTAATTAAGATCATATTTCTCGGGATTTTTTTTGGTATTCAGGAAACATTACATTGTGTATTAATTTTTTTTTTTTTTAATGCTGGTGTTTGCGATAATTGACTTATCACTTATCAACGTATAGTAACACTTCAAGTAAATAATTGTCAAGCGTAGTTGTAAAGTTTGAAAGAATGGCGCGTTTAAATGAGAAGCAACGAATAGAAATGTTGATGATGGTAAATGTGGCGACTGGACTCGAACACAAGCTCAAGTTTGCGAATTATTTAATAATAAGTACACGGAGAGGATTATTACGTGATTGGTAGTTAGTAAGATAGAAAAAAAGTTTGGAGACTTGGGTCACGTAAGAGACAGTTATAAAACCAACCACATTCCAGTTCCACAGGACACACAATTGAATATTTTGCCCAATTTAAAAGAAAATCCGCAAAAAGCAACTCGGCAAGTAGTTGTAGACCAGTCAGTCTGTAAATCTTCTGTTCTAAAATACTTACATAAGCACAAATGGCACCCATACAAAATAGATTTAGTTCAGGAACTTTTTGACGATGATCTCAATCGCAGATTAGAATTTTGCGAAATAATGATGGATAGATGCAATACCAACCTGCATTTTTTAAGTAAAATAGTTTTTACCGGCGAACCAACATTTTGTTTGAATGGTTCGATAAACACACAAAATTGTCGATATTGGGCACCAAAACCCACACTGGAATATGAAAAGTCGTACACAATTCCCTCAAAAAGTATGGGCCGGAATTGCGGGCACCACAATTGCAGGCCCCTTTTTTCATTGAGGAACACTTAATTCTGAAAATTATTTAAATCTACTATAAAATTTCATAACACCAAGTTTAAGTACACTTTACCCAAATTGTGAGAATCCAAATATGCCGATGGTTCTACCAGAACGGAGCGCCCCACGCTATTCGCTAACAGTACGGGATTATCTACATAATATTTTCCCAAACAGATTGATCAAAAAAAGAGGTTATATCGTATGGCCGTCTAGGTCTTCAAAGCTAACCCCATTTTACCTGCGGGGTTATCTGAAATCCAAAGTATACCTCAATAAACCGGAAAATATTGAAGAACTGAAGAACAGAATTAGAATCGAAATACAACAAATCCAACCACAAGCTTTAACTGAAATGCTGCAAGAAATTGAATATCGACTTGCCTATTGTCAGGAAATTAATGGTCAACAATTTGACCGTTTAATTTGATTTGAAAAATAGTGAATACACCACTATTTTTTGCCGATTTAGAGTTAGATTTTAGAAATGCTTCACGTAGTATGGATTATTAGTAAGTAGGAACTAGAAATTAGTAGATATAACCTTTACATTGGAAGAAAGTGAAAAGAATTGTTTCCTTCCAGGTAGAATTTATGCTGACCAACATCAAAGCAAAAGATATTGGGACAAAAGAAGTTTTAGGAGTCACTTGAATAGGTTCAAAGAAATGGGAATACAAACCGCCAAAAGTTAAAGCCTGCAAGAACGTGCGTTATCAGTATCATTGGCATAAAAAAATTCTACTTTTATTCAGAAAAAAAAAATTAGTGAAGAAATGAAAGGTCTGTTCAACGAATTCTAAAACAAAATCATTTTCGTGGATATGACATTCAGCTTCATCAAAAGTTTTCTAAAACGGATTAACTAACGTATTGAATTTTGTATCTGGGCGCAAAATAAACTTCGAGAAGAACCGAACTTCTTGAACTAGTTTGTTTATCGAAGAAGCAACTTTCTATAAAGCAGATGTTTCAATCGACATGATTTTCATAGTTGTGGATTGTGATCAGAAAGATCACAATCCACAACTTTTCAGAAAAGTAAATCGCCAGCACAGATAAGTCATTAAATGTTTGGTGTTGTTGGTGATCACGTAGTAGATTCTTACCTTTTTTGGCGACCACTTAAATGATGAAATTTACCGTTATTTCTTCGGAAAATTGTTACCAAGCTTTTTGGGAATGATACCTGTTGGACGAAAAAGAATATGGTTGCAGCATAATAGTGCTGCAGCTTATTTCGTTCTGGCTGTGAGGGAGTATTTAAATCAATGGTTTAGAAACAAATAGGTTGAAAGAGGAGGATGGCCACCTAGATCTCACGACCTTTCCAAAATGGATTTTTATACGCGGACACATAAACCATGAAAAACGTACCATAGTAGATAATATGAGAGATCGCACGACCGATACTTTTTATGGAAAATTCCTTCAACCATCGCCTGTGTATCTACTAGCAAATGAATAGAATACATTTTGAAAACCTTTGGTATTTAGGTATCAGTTTGTTTGAATTTTTTCCCATTTCGTCACGTATGTACTCTCGTTCTGTTAATTAAATAGTTATAAGTGCTATGAATGTTGCGTTTTTATCAAAAACTAGTACAGATAGTAATAGCAACATATTAACAAAAATTGTTCATAATTAACCTTTCCGTCCGTTTGTGTAAAAATATACAGGTGTCATTTTTAAAAAAATCTAAAAGAGTTTTCGAAATTGGACAATGAATTTTGAACACTCTGTGTATCGCTACAGCCTGAATCTTTTTTTCTGAAGTATTATCTATGTCTGACACCCTTCCTTATCCTTTACATGTGCGACAATACTGATTTCTTTTAATGGTACTATGTAACTATCGATTTTTTGTCAAAAATATTTATTTCCACTAAACAAACGCATCAAATAGAAAAAAAAAAATAGGCACATATAGCCTATAATTGGCCACTGCTAAAATGTAAAAAAATACAAGGTGTTAGATTTGTGTGACAATGCCGACAATTTTTAGAACTATCCGGTATAATTTAAAATAGTTTCCAGATGCGTTCCTAAATATCTTAGTTTTACTGTGTATTTGAGTAAAACATCTCACCTCAATAGCAAGTGAATAATCGAAGACAGGAGTTGATCTATAGGACCCTCAAATTATAAGATCATTCATAAAAATATGTTTCAGAACAAAAATGTATTTCTAATATAAATTTCATTTGTTTATAAACAATTTAGTACGCAATTTCAATAACTACATAATTATAACGGTTATTGGGTTTCTGATTATTAATTGAGAAGCAATTCAACGTCAGGAGTTCCTTACAGATGAGCACTCACGTAACTACTACTAATCTCAGAGACGACTAAAGTTATGGAAATTTGTTTTGAAGTAAGAAAGTTAAACCAGCGCTGTTACACAGTCACCGCATATGACTTAACCATGTTTTCCACTACATTAGTAGAAATTTTATTTATAAACAATCACTTATCATTGGTTAAATATTCTATCCTATTCTTTGTCTATAAATCACATATGAATATTAGAGGTATTAAGTTTAATTGCTACTCCCTGATTAAAATATCCTTCGCGTGGTAATAAATAAAAGCTGCTGGTTATTGACATTTTAACCTTGGATAGCTGAAGCAAATATGGGTTACAATGAAATACATGGATGTATGTTGTACGTGCAAAATGATTGGTGGTAGCGACATTATCATTCCGGTTACTTAACTATTAAAAATAATCATGGCTTCTTTAAGTGTGTACAACAATATGGTTTACCAATTACGTGTATTTCTTGCACTTGAAGTGGTTATTTATCGTTTGTATGTATATACAGGGTGTTAGGTAAACATGCAGCAAAAATTCAAGGGGTTATTCCGTGGCCAATTTTGTCCTATGATGATTTTTGAAAAACCCCTTTGTTTCGAAGGTACTAACAACATTATATTATCAAAAAGTACATCTAAAGTCGCTCAATCTACAATAAATGTTCGAAATGACTTCCTCCAGCCTGGATACAAGCATTGAATCTTCTCGTTATTGACTGTCGAACTCGTTCAAACACACCCGAGTCGTTTCTAATTGAGCTACACCCAGCAATTATCCGATTTGGCAAATCGTCCAAATTCTCCACTATTGATTTCAGAGATCCCCAGAAGAAATAATCTAGGGGGTTTAAGTCTGGGGATCGAGTAAGCCATGCGTGTGGGCCACCTTGACCTATCTAGCGATCTCCGTATGTTGCTGTTAAAAAATTACGAGCAACCAAACTGAAACGTGGTGGTGCACCATCGTACATAAACCACATTGCAATTCTTGTCGCGTATGGTCCTCCAGAAACTCAGGCAGTGTTGCTTCCAAAAAGTTGCGGTAAGTCTTTCTGGTAGAAATACCGGTCCAATTAGATAATCATCCACAATTCCAACCCAAACATTCAACGAGAACTGATGTTAAAAACGATCTTCAAATACCTCATGCGGATTTTCATCTGCCCACACATGGTTATTATGAAAATTCCTTATTGCATTTCTTGAGAAACTGGCTTCATCGGTAAAAAGAATCTGTGTCAGGAATAGAGGGGTGCGAACTAATGTTTGCAATATCCATTGACATAATGCAATACGTGGAGAAAAATCAGCAGGTAGTACTGCCTGAACGCGTTGAATGTGGTAGGGATACAACAAATAGTCCGCAAGAATTTTCCAAAACTGTCCAATGACATTCAAAATATATTCAAAGTATTTGCAATTTTTCGCATAGAACTACCAGGATCTTCCTGTATCATCTCCAACACATTCTGTTCCAATTGTACCGTTCTCGCCGTCATTGATCTTTCTGGCCCTCCACTTCGTTTCATTGAGCCTGTTTCACAAAGACGTCGATGAATGTTTTCGAAGATTTTTCGATCGGGCACATTACGGGCAGGAAATCGTTCAATGTACAATCATCTAGCTTCTAATGAGTTGCCATCAGCAAGTCCATACATGAAATACATGTCAGTCATTTCGGCGTTCGTATACATCGTAATAGAGGATTTCACTAACTATTAAAGACACGTCAAATAGCCAAACGTCACTCAATCTAAACAAATGCGACCGATGAGACGTATTCAAATGAAATCCACTACTAGATAAAACAGCCGTTTCATGTGATCGAGATCGAAAAAATAACAACGCATTGTAAACAATTTTTTGTACTTGATAAACTCATTGGCCTCATTGCCCACCATACTTTTATTTACATTAACAATCACAACGAATATTGAATATGGTTGTCACAAATTTTGTGCCCTGTATCTTCAAAACAAAGGTGTTTTTCAAAAATCATCATAGGACAAAACATTCTTAGAATAAGCGAAGGAATAACCCCTAGAATTTTTGCCGCATATTTACCTAACACCCTGTATATATCTATAGCTGTCCAATTACAATGGTTTTCTTTTGCTCGTTTCTCACGTTGCTAAATTTTCTAGTATGGTATCCTTTCTCAAGCCTTTCTTGGTACTCTGCTCTTGTTCATTAGCTGCGCTTTACCGTGCCACAGTAACTGTTTTCTCCCTATTTCATCAACTAATAATTAGTTTGATTTTTATTTATATCTTTGTTTCTTACGTATTGAATTCCAGAAATTTGCTATTTCATCATCAAAATTTTGTTTCTACAGGGGACATCTCCCAGTGAGAACAAGTTGGTTACATTTACGTGAATTTAACGTTGTATTGGTTGAAACAACGTTAATGGTTATAATTAACACGTTTATTATATAACCAATATTTAACTATACATTGAAGAAACGTTATATTAACTAAGAAATGTAACGGATAGTTTTAATTTAACTAAAATAACACGTTGTAGTTGCATCGTTTATTTTAGGTTATAAAACAACGTTACAATATGAGAAATTATTAACTGAAATGTATGCATAGTTTAAATATAATAAAATAAGACTTATAGTTTTACTGCTTTATTTACGTTAAAAAACAACGTAGAAATATGAAAATTATTAACTGAAATGTAACGCATAGTTTAAATATAACTAAAATAAAACGTTTTAGTTACACCGTTTTACTCTACGTGAAAGACAACGTTTGAAAAATGAAAAATTAATGGCTGAAATGTAACGCATAGTTTAGATATAACTAAAATAAGACGTTGTAGTTTCACCGTTTGCTTGTTGAAAGACGTTTGAAAGACAACGTTGAAAAATGAAAAATTATTAACTGAACGTAACGCATATTTCAAGTACAACTAAATAAAACGTAGTTTCACCATTTACTCTACGTTAAAAGCAACGTTGAAATATGAAAACTATTAACTACAATCCAACGCATAAGTATAGTATAGTTAAAATAAAATGGTGTTAAATTTGTTTGTTTTAAGATAAGTGCTTTTGCATGAATGAATGCAAAATGTATTTAACAATAGGTAACACAATTATTGTATTAAAACTGCACTACTGATGAATGTATCATCCCTCCCCCATTTCAAATAAACTCTTCCATCCCTGTTGCGCATCTGCAACTTGCACGTATGCTTGCAGTCACATGTTTACTACGCTAGTCGAGTGTTAGAACTTTTCTTTATCTTTATAACAAAGTTTTATATTAATATGTGATACGCAACAATCAGTGTATTTAACTAAACGGTGAGTAGCTAGGTACCCCATCAATTAAGTCTATCCAGGTATATTTGCATTACGATGCACATTGCACGTATAATTATGTATATGCATATACACAATTGGCAAAACAGCATAGTAGCCATCTTAAAATAAGAACACTAATGTCAGAAAATTTAAGTATATTCTAAAATTTGTTCTTGAGGAACCTGGTTTCTTAGTATACACCACCGTCTTACTTTATTTTCAAATATATAGGTTAACGAATGCTGATGGTTCTAAAATCTGGACTTGTGTAAAAGAAATTATTCTAATTACTGTTACATGACGTCGTTCAGTGAAGCATAACTGGAAGGGAAGGAACACTTAGTTTTCACAAAACGGGAACCAGAGATAATACGGAAACTATAGTAACAATATACAGTGAGTATTAAATACTTTCATTCGTTTGTAATACAAAAATCTAGGAAACCAATCAAAGTAAACATTAACTTATATATATATATCCCTAAAATTTACAGCCTGTAGTCCTTGGTGTTACTTATGATACCTATTGTTTGAGTCTTCCATTTAAGTTACAATTAAACAATACATACATACAGCAGAAAGTGAGTGAAGGACTGGTTGAAATATACGCCCAATGGACTGTTTGGGTAGAAGACCTGGATGTGCAGAAAAAGGGAAAATGTATATATCTTATAAATGAAATGACCTCGTTACTTTCTTAGTTTGGTAAAAAATTCTATTATCTTTTTATTATTATTATTATTATGTTATTATTGCATTGTATTATATTTATAGGTAATTACATTTTAGTTTTTTCTGAAGAAGCGTTATGTTTCATTGAAGAGCTTATCCTGAGTTCAATACTATGATGTGATCATTGAATGATTTAATTAAAAATAAAATTAATTTAGTATTGGACATTATTACTTTTAATCTATAACTAATTTTTCGTTATCACCACATAAAACGGCACTGTAAATAGAAAGTAACATATATGTCACATCTGGAACTTGGTAGTGTTGTACAGTTTCTATAACGCAAGCGTCTTAGAGCGCATGAATGCACGAACCTGATAATTCATCTATAATTTATTTATTTATATATATTTTCATACATTCGACACCTCACTAAATTACGCAGATGTGACGTTACTACTACGTGGTTATAAAGGTTTGATATAGAAATTTTATTAACCCTTCGTTAGTGTGGTGGAATATGCCATACCCAGTATGTAGGCAAACATACTGGGTATGGCATACTCCACACACTAACGAAGGGTTACGTTGAGGTTACGTTACCTGTAACCGATTTTTTTACGTTTTACATAGATGTTTTATGAACGTTAAACTCCCACTTCAATAAAGTTTGTTTTGGACGATAATATCACGTAGCACTATAAACGTACTTTTACGTTTTACAGAGGTGGTTTATTAACGTTAAAATACACCTTTTGCTAACCGTTTCTATTTAACGATATTTTCTATTAAAATTAAACGTTAAAATAACATTAGCATATGACGTGAAATAACGCTTAATAAGTAACTTTTTGTCAACGTATATTTTGTCGGACATAGATATGTCGCTTTCGACGTTGTTTATAAACGTT
>RXPK01002417.1:0-53097 GCA_004143645.1 Protaetia brevitarsis | reverse complement strand
CGCCACTGGAAATTACATCCCTCCGTTTGTTTTTTTATCCAAGGGTGAGAATTTAATCCGAAAATTTTAGAAGTAAATCCCAACCAGGCCACATATACTCAGGATGGATGACATCTACCACTTTGTCAACTATTTGAAGCATTTTGCTCACACACTCACCAAGTTCCACATCCCATTTACTTCTCATGGAATCACCTTCATGTCACCCTTGAAGCCATTCAATTTTGTAGAGAGATGGATGCTATGCTCGGATTTCCACCTCAACCAGCACCGATTGCAGCCCCTGGATGTGGGGTTTATGACTTTAAAGACTGTACAGTCAGGCGTGATACTTTCTGGTTGGTCATTTCTTTAACAGGAACTCCTGTAAAAAAAAGCGTTGAACAGAAAGGGACAAGAAGAGAAGAGTGAAAGAGAAAAATTTGACTAAGAAGACAAACAAAGAAACCAGACGTAACTGAAACTCCTTATCTTCTGAGCTATCTCATTCCAGTAACTACATCGACACGATGATGATATGGATGCCGGATTTCGAAGAAGATAAATTGTGCATCATTGCTCGAAAGAAGGAAAGACGAATTGTGCTATCAGTGCTTTAAAGCTTTAATGGGCTTTTTCTGAGTGTTCGGATGGATCAGAGAGGGCCAGTCATGAGGCCTATAAATGGACTTCTGCACTTAAATACCTCCGCTCATGTTTCGTTTTAATGTTTCAAAGTTTTATAAAAGCTGTTTTTGTTTTTTTGAGTACATATTATAAAGGATTTTTTTAAATATTTTTAAATCCCAGTTTGTTCCTCATCTCACTCACCCTGTTCGTCTCTACCCCAGTAAGAGGTAAAATGACGGGGAGAAATGCACATTTTCGCGAAAAATCGTGATTCGCTCCTTTGAAGATGAAAGAGGAAATTGAAAAAAAAAATGCGATATAAGCAAGATATGGATCAAGTTGTCATAAAAATTTCAGTGCTAAATCTTAGAGTGGCTAGGATAAATTGTAGAAGCTTACCTCGGTCATTTACCCCGCCTTCCCTATTTTCTAATATGTTTTAATTCGTGGCCAGCTTCAATGCGCGTTTTTACAATAATAAATAAAAAGCAAGAATATGTAAAAACAAACAAAATCAAATAACGGTACTTTTTTTAACATTAAAGGGTAACTGAAAATAACAAGATCTAATTTGATATTGCAGTGTTGTAAAAATTATCGTAACTAAACTCGTTACATGTCGTGTCTTAAATTCGTGGCCATCACGGTATATATCATCAAATGGAATTTGTCGTTTTTATAGAGCTGTTCGAATGCGCTAGATTGCCATACACCTGCTAGGAGCGCCAAAAAAGATGACATTAAAGTGTAAATAAGTATCACCCCTCTAAATGATCCTTAGTGAAGGAAATTGTGTATTATGGTCTTGCAGAGATTTTGTCTAAAATTCAATTAATCGGATATCACACAAAGACTATGTATTGAGATGTGTTAAACGAAAGCAATAGGCACGCGACCTTTTGAGATAAATAATTACACATCCGCTTTAAGCCAAGTTCCAATAAAGAAAGGCCTCGAAGGGCGGCTTCCCTTTAATTATTAACACGTCTTCTTTTATATCGGCGTCAGCACGTAGCAACGGCATCTACGAGGGGCACAGCCATTCTGTACTACCCGTGCTACTCGAAATAATAACAGGTTATTATTTTAATTTATAATCGTCCCGCGTTCTCTTTTATACCGCACCGGTAGAGGGCGTTAATTATTTAGACTGCGGACTGCTGCTTCAACATCCATACCGTTGGAACGCGGAAAGGTATAAGGAAAAAGGGGTGCGAACGCAGATCTCTACCTCGGAACATCCGAGGCATGCATTCATACGCAGTAGCACAAAATCGCGGGACTTGAGAAGGGGAGGGCGGAAGAGGATTTTTGTGTTTGACATGACTAATTAGCAAATGACTTTCCGCCTAAAGTCTACACACAATTGTAAAGCGGATTCCGTTCCATTTCGGAGCGCAGTTTTCTTTCGGTTACCTCCATTTCCCCGGACGCTATCTCCGTCTCTTTCATTAGCGCCCGTGCTGGGAATTTGACTTCCCGTAATTGTAATTTAATTTTTTAACTTTACTGCAGAGGACGCGCCGCGGTCGTCGCAGCGAAGGAGCTGCAACAACTCGTTTGGATATGAGCGACACGTGATAATGGAAAAAGGGAATGTCGGAGTATACGTAATTAGGGCACTGAAACTGGACTTGTTGATGTTATCTGTCGATGTTGCAACTCGGGTGTGCTTTAACTTCATTGTGTAATTATTATCTATTGCTGATTGTTTAAAATTCCGAAAAAAGATACTAGAATTACTGCTATTTTTCATATATTTTTGGTTTATAAGGAATAAAGTTGGATATATGGGTAATGCGATCTATTTAAATAATCTGGTCGGTACTCCTTTTCAAATATTTTTTCGTTTATAGATCGTTGCACTCCACCTTTGACAATATTATCACAACAACAACTTTATCGAATGGCTTCATCGCGAATCTCTGTGCATATTATATAAATAGTGGTTACAGCTGACCCAGCAATTCTCATTGTCCTACATTGTTAACTGCTCTTAATCTGGTTACAATGTTTACTGGTTAAACCTGCTTATTTCGTTAACCTGTAACATTAATTCATTAAACAGGCGAGTACATCACAGATATATAAGGGGCAAGATGGGAACATTAAGCTTTAGAACACTGCATCAGGATTGCAAATTGATATACAAGGTTCTAAGTACGCTTGTTGTAATCTTTAAACATTTATCTGCTAATGGATGAATTTAACAATTTTTTCGATGGGTACTCTTGATGTTGTGAGAAAATTTTGAAAAGAAATGTGTAAATACACCATCTTGCCCCACCATGGGGGCAAGATGGGGTTCCAGGTGAGTTAAGAATGGGTCGTACCATAAATCTAGGTAATAGGTACAAAAAAAAATAGATTCTTAAAATATTCTTAAGAACATGCAGGAACAAAGCTTAAAGTCTTTAGAGCGGAACCACTTAAAATAAAAAAAAATACAATAACGATAAGAATATTAAACTTAATCTTCACAATTGCGACAATAGAAGACGAACTCATCCACGTTATTCGCACAGCCTCCATGTACCCAACCTCGCCATCCATGGTATTGTAACAATACTTCCCCTTACAAGACTAACATTGAGCGTCATCTTCCTCAACAGAAGATTATTTCCTTGACGTTTTCTAAAAATCTGTCTCTTTGCTCTCCTTACAAAATTCGGCTTCTTGATCTCTTCTGTTTTCTTCTTTGTCATTTTCTTTTTCCTTTTACTCTCCCTCAGCACTTCTAGTTGTCTTAGGGATTCTCCAAACTTCTATTTTCTTGTAGCAGATTTTTATACGTAGGGCTTGTAAGAATTGTTGTCTTTCCCTTGTTACGCTTTGATTGAACCCGTACTTTATTCCTAATATGAAAAATAGGCACTATGTCTTCGAAAAAGCATAATGGCATATCCAGGCATAACGGATCAGACTGAAGAGTGAGATGATGATGTCCCCATGTTGCCCCATACCAATAGCCCCATCCTAGTTATAATAATAATAAAACTAGGCAAATTTTGAAAAGAAGCCAATTTTCGCCAGCGTTTTCATGACAGAGCAATGTGGTCTAGAAAACTTATGTACTAGTAAACTAACTTTTTCGTAATAATCTGTCCAATCGACGGAAATCAGATAATATATTGTATTTATTTTATAAAATACTTAATCTTTTGTCTGCAAGTTCATGTAAGGATGACAGATTATCAAATTTAATTCTGAAAGTTTATGAAAGAACAGCAGGGGAGGCTGCTTTAAAATTTATAGAATGGTTGATATTATTGACAGCATGTATCGATTAATCAATTGTTCGACAAATACATACATTGTAGATTGTGAGTCCACGATTACTCACATGGATAATTGCAAATTAAAACTTCTTTTCAATCTTCAGACTTATGATTTATTTATCTACATGTTTCGGTCTAAAATTAGACTATCTTCAGGTAATCTAGTAAAAATGATGCAAATTACAATTAATTATTGATTTAACATTAATACATAATCCAGGTACTCACAAATATCGTCAAAAACTACTGGTGGGTAAAACTGATCTCTCTCTTCTCTCTCTCCTTGTGTGTATGTGTCATGGAAATTTGATTTATATTTAGCTTGTTTAAACTTTTACTTTACTTACTGCAAGACTTTAGTCTTGTTCACTTTATTATTTTATTTTAAACAAATTAAATATAAATAAAGTTTCCATGGACACAACGAGAGAGCGATTAGTTTTTGTAATTTGCATCATTTTTACTAGATCACCTGAAGATGGTCTAATTTTAGACCAAAACGTATAGTAAATAAATCATAAATCTGAAGATTGGAAAGAATTTTTAATTTGCAATTACATTACATTATTGTTAATTAATAATTTTAATAATGTATAATCTGGAGTGCGTACTTAAAAAATAAATTTATAAGAATTAATCTATAAGAATTTTTCTTTATTTATATAATTTTTATATAATTTTTCTTATAACCGTATTACACTACTTGTGCTAAATATATTCTGTTACTGGAATGAAATAGGAGAAGTGCCATCTGTACGAGAATGTCTGTATAACACATAAACATTATACGTATTTGCTGTACTATATGGTGAGAAAACTGCTATAAGAAAATAAGCAAGGGTTATCTTGATTGGTTCTACGAAAAAAGTATTTCGTTGCTTTGCCTAAAAACATGTGTTACATCGAATCAATGAAGTTGTTCTCTGCAATTAAGTAGAGAGCGTTGACCGTCTAAAATATTTCATTAAAACAACAAGGTGATATTGTTGTTACAGTTCTTTACCTACTAAATAATTTGGCAGAAATGATTAAACTTTTTGGCTAAATGTTCTTGTTTAATCTTAGTTTATTTGGAATAACGAAATTCCTTGTTGAATTAACTAAAATTTTCTAGACAAAATATATTTTGTTGCAGCAAATAAATCGGTTTTTTTATGTAGGAATTGGCCTAAAAGACAGAAGAAAGAAACGGAAGAAGTTGCAGAATTTTGTCAATAAAAGGCATTAAAGACATTTTTTTAATAAGACATTTTTTTTAATAGGGGATTCGATAATATAATAATTCGATAATTAATATAGTCATAGTTATATTATTAGTTGGGCACGTTATTATTATATCTAAGTAATAATATTTTGTTTTCGCCAAATAAACATTTAAAAAAAAAATTATATGAAGAAAACTACTAATTAATCTCGAAAACAATTGATTGCTGAATGCTGTTTTAAATGTTTCATTATAAGGTTATGTGTTCTTCACATAGTATATGCTTGTAAGCCGAAAAATTTCTCTTTACGTCGAAAATTGTAAAAATATGTTAAATTTTTCATTTTTTACACAGTACAGTATCTATTCTGTAAGCTGTAATTTTAATATTAATAAGGGGTTAAAAGTTTTTATATTAACCTAAATTAATAATCTGTACACTGAAAAAATAAAATTAATAGACAATTTCTTAATTTCTTTTTTCTTGGTTTTTAGGTCGTCAATATTAAAAACATCAATGAATACGACGTTTCGCTTTATTGAAAAGCTTTTTCAAGTATATAAATAAATGTAAAAATTGTAAATTATAAATAAAATGTTTTTGTTTAATAAATGACACATTGTTTTGTTTACTATGATTTTGAATATATTATTATGTTTTATTGAAAGATTGCATTTTAAAGTAGGATGTTTTGATTATTTGTTTTTGAATTTTGTAATTAAATAGTTCTTTAAAAATATTGTATTTAGTTATAAAATTAAATTATATAATTTTGTGAAATATTGTATATCGGTTTTATCATTGACTGCATTTTTATGTTTTTAAATCTGAATTATTTCAAGTATATTACGTGTTTTTAAATTTTGTTCTCTTTGTTTAAAATTGTTACGTTGTTGAAATCAAAGGTATGATTTAGAGTTACTTCATGTTTTTTTAAAGCTGTAAAATTTGATTATATTTGTGTCCTTTTATTCTATTTTCCAAATATTGCATGGTTTCACCTATATATACACCATTACAATTTTGACAGTATATTTTATAAACTGTGTGATGTTTTACTTTTTTCAATTTTTGATTTTAATTTTGAATAGATTTGGTTTTGTAGTTTGTTTGTGTTTTGATAGGCAATTTTGTAATTATATGGTTTGAAAATTTGATTTATTTTATTAAAAAAAAAAATTAATAGACATGGTTTATTGAGTTGGGTTTATTAAAATAAGAAAAAGATATATTATATGGATAAATTCATTCACACATTCTTTCGAAATGATTATGAATGCATAACAGGATTAGAGGATGATGTAAAACCTACATTAATATCAGTGTAATTTGGTCCTTTTAAATGAATATTCTCTTTCTACAACAACAAAAAGAAAACAGCGGAAACAAATATATTCAGGTGCTGAGAGAGATTCAAGGTTTTAATATTTAATCCAGTTGCAATTGCTCCTATGAATCTAAAAGCTAAAGTTTCTACCGTCGAAGTTAAAACGTAGAAGCACGATTCATTTTAAGAGCGCAATTTTTAATTCACGTATTTCTGCTGACGCACCATTACATTTTAATCAGGACCCTCTCTATATCTTTCCTTTGCTCAAGTTCGAATCTCCTTTCCAGTACGGTACTGCCACTACTACAACGACGAACATTCCCAGGGAGAAGTACCTTTAGGAGAAACTATTATTTCAAATAATTTCCCAACCCGTCACTAATGATTTTCACTCGCCCGTTCGCTGCGGCTAGATCGCTGACTTCCAACGCCGCGAACCATTATTCGGAGCGCCGTCGTCCTTCTCCCTCTTCGGACGGTTAGCGCCCTCTCACTCCTACCCATTACAATGATTTTAATATCGCGATGAATATCTATCCGGAGTTGTGAACGTCGCCTTTCCGACTTGACGCTGCAATTTTCCCGAGTGACCCGGGACAACTACTGGGAAATGAATGCGTATTTTCGCCAGGCAGCCACGACTTCTCTACGGCCTTTCTTGTGGCAGTGATGTCGTGATGGTCTACTGCAGCCCTTCCTAATGTTCGAATCGTCTTCGCTCCGGGGCCGGGACATTAGGCAAGAAAAGGACGACGAGGAACAGGCGACAATATGGTCTGGAGCGAGGCGTCGCAATCTAGATTTAAAAGTCGTTCAAAAGATGGATATATACAGAGAGTAGTTTGTCCTTTTGGTTTTGCTCTTATCGAAGTGACAAATGAAATCTGGGAGTAATTGGAATAGGTCAGATGGTGATATTTTCTAAGAGAATAAAAGGAAGTTGTTTTAATTTTCCTTTTCCAAATGCTTGAAAAACCGATGTTATAGAGGAGTTATGCGAAGACATTTTAATTAAATTGGAAATTTCAGAAAAAAAAAAAATTCGAGTGCTTAGCAAAATATGGGACAATTCGATGGACAGCTACAAGCATCTAAATCGACATTGAATTGGAATTTGCCCTTCCTAGCAATTCGGAAAGGGGCTTCGGAAACCTTCGTAAACCTAAAAAGTATACAGGGTATTCCACGTAAGTGGTTCATTAAAAGTTTATGATGTTCTACTATTTACAGGTAAAGTCAGGTAAGTGTGTAATCGGGGCAAGTGTGTAGTTTGGCTATATTTATTTTTAAAATTGAAATACGGACGTCCTCTTGTTATAATACTAATGTACTAAACTTCATACTAGTTTTACAAATAAAAGTTCGCATCTCCTAACGTGTAATAACTTGAATATCTTGTGAATATATCATACCTTGTTAAACAGGCATCAGTTTAGTATTACACTCTTGGCCGAACTGAGGGATAATGCTATTAATATATAAAATGCAAAAAGATTACACACTTGCCCCATTTGCTGGGTAAGTGTGTAGTATTGACAGTGTCTACAATTTCTTTTTTTTTTCTAGTTGAACCGTTGATAATTATAAAAGGCGTATCTATTGAAGGGTTACAACTGGGCATATATTACGTACTTCTATGCGTAAAATTTATCTAAATGTCTTGTTATGTGAACAGTGTTACATTTTCTTCGCACTATGCAATTTTTACTACACACTTACCTGACTTTACCTTATATTTGAGATTTTGGCACCATTATATGTTCGATTGGCACTATAAATGTAAAATACTTTAACCAAAATATCACTTCCGGTTAACCGGAAATGGACGTCAACTTTGTTATTTTAAATAGAATGATCTAATTTTTTTATTCATTTTTGGATTCTGCGGCCATAAATACGCCAGTCTTTATTAGCTATTCCTATAGCTACATGTTGCCGTTTTTGAGTTATTTAAGTTTTTCTTTTTTAGTCATAATCATTGCCTCATCCTGAAATTAATATCTCGGTTCATACTGCAAGTACAGACTCCAAATTTGCTATGTTATGAATGTAGATATAACTCTAAGAAATAGTACGCACCCTTCGCATTCTAATACACAGGCTGTTCAAAATTGAGAAATCAAGTGACATATTTTCGAATGCAGAAAACTCAATTTTTTTAAATGGAACACTGTATTTTAATTCGAAATTGGGAAGTAAATATCATCCCCTATAATTGTGTGTAATATTTTGGTTAAAGTATTTTACATTTATAGTGCCAATCGAACATATAATGGTGCCAAAATCTCAAATATAAGCAAACAGTAGAACATCATAAAATTTTAATGAACCACTTACGTGGAATATCCTGTATAGTGTGTTTCCGGATGAACTGAACAAGAATTTTTTTCTTATTTGGAACTTACAAGGGAACACCGAGAGGCAACGAATTTCGATTTCGATGAAACTTCACACACTGAAAAAGTACCTTAAAATAAGAAGTACGTATTTTTCCCATTCCCTCCAAAGTTTGAGCAATGTTTCAATTTGTATTAATATCTCCGAAATTATAACAAATATTAAACAGATTTTTTAAGATAATTTGCAGCATATTACATGGTCCCAAGAATGATGCGTCTATCTTCGCAAAAAGTTAATCACGGGGGCCGAGCCTTCTATACCCCCATTCTTTTTACAACTTATTTTTTTCTATTCATCAAAAATAGATCTTATTTGTGTAGAAAACGATGGTGTATAATAAATTTAAAAAGTAATAATAATTAATTAATAATAATAGATATTCAATTTATTTTTGTTTACTTACCTACATGACTAACAGCATGAAGTGTTCACAATCAGTCACTTATATACATAATAGATAAATCCCACAATAATATAGTTTTCCAATTTCAATAATGTTTCGTAGAAAAGCAGAAATTATATATCTGATGGATAGCAATCAATACGCAAATTACTTAAACTTAGAAAAATGGGTTTTACTTAACCCATTTTTACTTGATAAAAAATCATTTACAATAGATAAAGTTTTACTTACAATTATTCTTCTCAATATCTCTCTAATATCTGCAACTAAACCTAGTTTCCTGAATGCAAGTTCTTACTGTAAATAGTGCTCTTATTAACGGCTATTATACAACGTACCTGACAAATTCTTGTGTAATAATCGTAATCAAACTGTTGATATGTGGTAAGTAAACGTATTACTTGTGACTATTGGTACTGTATCTAACTACAGCATATACTTAGTACAAGAACAATAATACTAATTGCTATTAAACTCATGTATTTTCATAAATAAGTGGCAACTTGCCACAACTATGATTATTTGAGTTTTGCTGCACCTAGTGTGTTTTCGGGGAACCTTGGTAGTTTTACCGTGTTTTGCGCATAACCGTCATAACTAGTGTTGAATCACGTATACGCGATAGACGGATAAATCTCCCGTGCTTAATAAAGGCGTTCGCTTATTAATACTCGATAATACCTGTATTAGAAGTTAGAAATAGAAGAATTGTTTTCATCTTGGGGCTTCAACTCCACTGCTTAAATGAATTTTACGGAGGTAACATACTGCTGTGAACTGCATGAGTTTACAAATAAAAAAAAAAACAAAATTACGAAGCATGAATATAAGATATTGGCAAAAAACAAACCTGCATATGACTCTACAATTTAAAAAGGACAATGCAAATCCTTTAGCAAACAAAATGGTGAATTCGTTCTAGAAGGATTTTCTATGACCACAAAAAAATCCACGTGGTTTCAAAAATTCAAAGCAAACTACAAATTAATTCAAATAACGTGGAGAAACAAGCAAAATCAAAAATGAAATTTAAAACAAGCTCACAGCTTCACTTCACCTACCCCGAGGTGATAAAATAAAATTAATTTGAAAATTACTAAAAAAAAACGGAAAATTTAAACTCTAAACGCGATTACTTCTAAAACGAATATTATTAAAAAGCCTTACATGTAATTGTGCACAACGACCCAACACTATTTAACAAAAGAATTACTAGATAGACGATTTTTAAAATTACAAACAACGAACTACATCTTAAAATTAAAAAGGATTACCATATACGGTAACCGAGAGAACAAAACAAAACAGACTCCCGCTCGTCCGTCTAGTAACTCTCTGGGCCTCAAGGGTAAACACTCTCATATATATGAAATTTACATTTTCGTGCGATGAACGCACAGCGCAACGCAAAGGAAACACTAGCATATAAACTATACAATACTGGTACACGCAAAATGTACAAATAAATGAAATTTACTATACACAACTGACCAAATAAAATGATACAAACAATTATAAGAATTGTGGAAACTCTAACATTGTTTTGACAAGGCTGATTTGTAATAAACAAAAATACACATTTAAATTTCCGAAACCCGGGGTGCCAGTCCACAGCAATACGTATATCATCTTTTGACATGCACCCTTCATAATCATAAACAATATATTAGAATGTATTAAACATTTAAGAGTATCGGCAAGTTGTATAAGGATTCCATTCAATCAGTTGGGGTAATTGTTATCCTTCTAGTGCGGTATATTTCAATGTTATTGAATTTCAAAATAGGTATGATAAGCTGTTGGTAGCTGTACATTCAAGTTAATCAGACTTTTAAATAGTTTGCGTCGTTGTGTTTTATAGTTCGCACAACCCAAAACCAAATGATTCAGATCCGACAGTCTTTTCTATCCAGACTAACCGCCGCCGCTTTTGCTAAGAAGCCCACTTTTTCATTGGAAGTAATTTCTACATGGTCCTTCACCCAAAACAGTCTACGTCTTTAAGTTACCGGTATGAAACAGACCGTAAGTAACTTAGATTGCTACTTGTTAATATCAGTGTTTAGGATCTCTTTTTACTAGTGCTAAGTAATTTGTGCTTTTGTCCCCTATTCAGCTGAACTTTTTATTTACGATAATTATATTTTTATTTATGATTATTAAATATTTTTCTCAGTGCATATGCTACTTGCAACATTTCAAATCGCCAATATCGCAATAATTCTTTTACACCACAAGAAACGGAGTTGTATGATGCCCTGAAAAATATAATTATATCTGCTCAACAAGACGCCACATTCTCCTTTGAAGGATGTAACGGCATTCGTTTGAAAAACCCGCAGAAACTCACGAATTCGTGGGTGAAACAGAAGAAAATGAAGAAGACAGTTATGACAATATACCCTGTGTTCCTGAAAAAGGCAGCAGTGTTATTGACCTAGATTACAAGACAAAAAATATATTTTGCCCTATGTATTTGGTTGTAGGTTTCACTGTGACGCCACTAAATATAAAATTGTGGAAAGCATATAGAAAAATTAAAGTAATGAAACCAGGACACTTTACTTGGTCAAAAGGATAATTACTCTTCTTTTTATTGGAAATTGGGTGAGAATTAGCGATTATTAAGTCATATATTGTGGCATACAATCAACCGTAAATCTGACTTCTGACGCCGAAAAAAAACCTCTATGGTATTGAAATGCAGTTTCACGATTTTTTTTTTACAAAATAAGAAAAAAACTATTTCGTTGCAAAAGCATTTTAGAAGAAAAAAAATCGAAAAAAATACATGTTTTTTTATATTTAAAAAGAAAATCTCCCTGGGATCCCGTCTTTTTTTTTATCGCAAAGCTTCCATGAATAAAATTTTATCGGATTTGATGATATAGGTTTTTAGCAAAAAGTAATGGAAATTTCAAATTCATTTGAAAACAGTTTTTAATGAAGTTGAATGCCTATTCTAATGCGCTTTATTTATAGCTAGCATGCTGATTGAAATTATATAAAAACTTTTTAATAGGTTAAATGGACAACTCAAACAAATAACGACTTTGTGGGAAGCGCACCTATATAAACCGTTTATGTTATCAACGTGAGCTGACATGAAACTTAATTAAAAGGTTAAAATTTCTATTAACCCCGATAATTAATCTCCAACTTTCGCGAACATCAAAACTCCGTCTATAACAAAATTCTTTCGGTAAACGCCGAGTAATTGGTTTAAGTTTCTCGAAACTACTGAATATGTATAACCTGCGTTTTGTTTTGGAACGAGCATCCGTTATGAGGAAGTTAAATTAAAACGTTAGAAGCAGTGACAGGCACATTAAAACGACGAAAGAAGTTGCGGATGCCCGGCTATTACGTTATATCCAGACTAATTTTCGTGATATATTTTGCGCGAAGTAATTAAATTTTTCGCTCGGTATCCATTCCGAATCGAGCTGCCCTTTAAAATATCCCGAACTTTACAATGTTATTTTACGAATTAGCCAAAAGCCCGGGAAAAGCAAATAAACGATGTTAATTCGAATTTACACCACAGATAGCGCGTATCGCTAGACAAATAGTTGTGGAGCCGGCAAAGTTTTAACGGTTATCGCGTCACGTGCGCTTTCAAACTCGTAAAATTTTACCGCCCCTTCATATTCTACCCGGACGCGGCGTGGCGCGCTAGACGGGGTATATTCGCAAAACAGTATTCGAAATCGTAAAAAATACGTTACATTCGCGCTCGACCCCATCTAAAATGTACGGAATTCCACGTAGCGCATCAAATATACACGCGTTCGGCGAAATATTTATATCTGCAACGCGCAGATATCTCTTGCATCTGCGCTTATTATCTGAAAATATTCTCTCTCGGAATGTTTTCGCTATAGTGGAGGTAGGTGTATCGTTCTGAACATTGAGCGAATGCGTTCACCCGGAATTTATGCTGTGAGGTGTAAAGATGGCTCCTGCAACATGGTCGTATTAGCAATTTTTACGATTTAGAATGTATAAATGCCCGAGTTCTACACAGAGAAAATATGTTACTAAGAATATAGTAAAAATACTAATAGTTTTAGCGCAGTTATTGCAGGATAAGTTTGTTCTGTTGATTAAATTGTTATAAGGTTTATATCCTTTTAAGAATATAGTTGAACATCTAAATTTATTAGATGCGTAGACTTCTAATATTTATGTATAGTCTGTCTATACATATAACGATTTGACTTATTCACTAGCACTCGAGCTTCAAAAAAGATATGTTATTCAATCCTCCGAGCGCTGTTAGTTCACAGGGACTATTCACAAAGATTATTATACTAAACGTCTACTATAAAAGCATTTGTGTTCGATTTTAAAACATATTGATATGCGGAGATTTTAAGACCCAATTGTACACACAAAGCCCTTGGAAATTTTTAACTTCAGTGTTTTCGGTTTGAATGATTTCTATAATGCGTAACACTTTTATTCATTACAAGTATTCTTGTAATGAATAAAAGCATTTGCAATCCTATGTAATTTCTGCTGAATTGCCACTGTAAAATTGTTTCACAGTAAAAAGTTTTTCCTCGGGCGTATAATATTACATTTTTTTTTATAAAATTACTAGCCGCGATCAGAACTTACTAACCGTTATAAAATTTGAGGGCCGTATCTGTACCCTAATATCTAGCAACGCCTTGCTAAGAAATAAGCGAAATGAATCGAAAGCCGACTAAACTGAAACATGCCTAGCGAATCGTTCCCCTCACTTCGCAGTAACATACATACCAAGAGCTCGTTTTCGACCTGTCGATTGCCGTAATATGATAAAAGAAGATAAATATAAAAGACAAAATATGATTTCTATTAGTTAGTAAAGTCGATAAATACGCATGCTATTCTGCTGGACGATTGTGTGTCGGATATATGCTTCGATCTCCAATCCGCATGCTATCGCTGTCTAACGGCAAGAACTCACCGCTATTCTCTATCCTTGTCTAACTAATACAAAATACTATCACCACATCGATCTTTTCAATTTAAATCAACACAACATATCCCTCATTCCGTTTCATTCACTCTTATTCATTATTAAGTTAGGGTGGGCACCTAAAGTCTGGGCACTTGAGCCAGGTGCTCATTCCGTTTACTGCGAGGCGAGGGAACGATTCGCTAGGCATGTGTTTCAGTTTAGTCGGGGTTCGATTCATTTCGCTTATTTCTGAACAAGGCGCTGCTAGATATTAGGGTACAGGTACGGCCCTCAAATTTTAAAACGGTTAGTAGGTTCTGATCGCGGTCAATAATTCTATTTAAAAAAAAAATGTAATATTATACGCCCGAGAAAAAACTTTTTACTGTTAAACAATTTTACAGTGGCAATTCAGCAGAAGTTACATAGGATTACAAATGCTCTGCTGCTTTGTGTTCTCTATATATGGCCCAGTATCTTGCCCAGTGGGAACTTCAGAACCTTCGAGGGCTCCACTAGATCTCTCCCGAAATATTTTTGCCTGAGTACTTTCAGTTTAGATGTAAACTCGTTTCCTCCTGTAGTTTGCATCTTCTACACCACGGTTCGCTTACCTGGCCTGTGTTGCATAGATGCTTTTTCAGGGGACAGTGTCCATTTGCCAACCCAGTAATGGTCTTAACTTCTTTCTTACTGCGCTTGAGTAGGTTATCAGAGAAACTAAGATCCCCATTCCCTATCAGCGCGTTGATATAGAGTTGACCTTCAGTCGACTTCCATTTTTTTGTACTTTCTTTATCTAACCAGGTCCAGATCTCCCTTCTTGCGGAATCCTTAATAATTCCACATACGGGCTCTGGACCCATGAAGTGTCTCTTAGAGCCCTCCTTGGCTAGTTCGTCGGCTATTACATTGCCCTTTATATCCTCATGTCCCGGCACCTAAATCAGAGAATTTAACGCAACAAATGAAACTTTGGAATAGGGATAAAAAGAAAGGAGTAAAGAAATAAGGGACTCAGGCTCCCCTGACAAAAGCATATTGCGTTCAAAGGTTGGCCGTACTGTGACTTGAGTCGAATTTTAACAACAACAACTGTCAGATGGACGTAAACACTAGATTTAAAACAAAACATCTGAAATAAAGAATAAAAAGCTAAAGTTGAACGGTGAAAGATAGAAATACAGGTAAATCAAGAGCAAAAGAGACTCATTATCGTAGTACATTACACCTTCGTAGGTTAGCCGAAGCAGAAAAGAAAACAGAAAGAACAAAATTATGGCCACGATTAAGACCAAAATAGCTAGGAGACCCTCAAATAAAGCAGGGAAAGAATGTGACTTAATACCTATAGCAAATAACACAACAACAAAAGGAAACTATCTGAATCGAATCCAGGTACTTAGATCGGTTAAAATGCTCCAGTAACCGTACAAGACTAAAAATAGTAACAAGGTGAGTACACGTAAAGAAGGACATGTGTTAATCTACCAAAAAAACGCGGCATTTAACTACGAAATTTGGGTTAAATACAGTCAAACAAAAATTATTGTTAAAGTAATAAAATGCGAATGTTAAAATAATTGTGTGGATTTGATAATATTTTTACCATTGTTTTAACAATCAAGATAATTTTATTTTAAACATTCAATATTGTTAGGGCAATAAGTATTCGGGTAAAATAAATAACTATTTCATGCTACGCCTGGCTGGTAGTCGAGTGGCTTGCACGCTTGGCTATCAGTGCGGAGTCCGGGGTTCAAATCTCACTCTGGTCAATTACGATAATCGGTTTTTTTCCGGGGTCGTAATGTTGATTAGGAGGGAGATTTGGCTCTGAGGGGGGCTGATAAGCTAATCATATAGCTTAGGCGTTACCACCCCTTAAAAAAAAATGTTAAATTAACTAAAAGAATTCGTTAAAATAAAAAGCAGAAGTTACTAGGTCAAATACACATTTTAAGTTAAATTGAATAAATGTTATCTGTTATGTCAAAATAACAATTTTTGCTGTGTTAAACAAGAAAATTATGTTGAGTCAAAACAGAATTGCTTTTTAGTTAATAATATTTTATTGCTACAACAACCTATCGAGCATTTTTTGATTCGCTTTACAAGGGGAAATGTTCAAGTATCTTGGTATTGTACATTTATCATCGCATTCACAACATAAAGTGTAAAATATCTGTAAGGCGGGATGTGTTTAAAACCCTCAAAAAAATAGCAGTTTTACTGACATCACTGCCACTGCACACCACCAATCGCTGCTTTAATGGTCGCAACTCCTATTGAATGTTCGACTGGTAAATGCACTAGATTAATATTTTATTAACTCTGACTGTTGTGCTTTATGACCCTTATGTGTCATTTACCTGTGTGAAATGGAAGGAGCGCCATCTTCACTGCGAGTTCTGAAATACATACCTACCTATATTTAACGTATTTGCTACTATGTGGAAGAAAACTGTTATACACGTGAATCCATTGGCTTTGTTAAATTAATAAAACGATATGGTTACTTTAATCTTAATTTAATGTATTGTGTGTGTTTGATTAACCATAATTTTTTGTTAAAACAACTACCGAGAAGCTTAGTTTTGATCATGACATTTTAGTAATTTTAAGAGAATTATTTGAGTTAATATAAACAGAAAATTCGTTTCATTCATCAAACAACTAAAATGTTTCTTTAGTTCAACAAAATTATGTTAACTAAAAGAAATTTCTTACTGTAACAATTAATTTATGCAAAGTCAAACAAAAATATTGTTATATCAACGCATTTGAGCTTAACAAAGTGATTTTGATTAAGGGGAGGTTTACATATATATATATCGGAAAAGTCCAAAAACTTTGAGCTTTTTTTTTCAGACAAAGGAAAAGATATACGAAATACGGCTTTTTTAATAAATATATTAAAACTTAAACATTAAAAAAATATATTTTTTTTAATGACAAGACCACTATAACGTTCGCTATTTGTATCTAGGTAGCAATGTGCACAGAAAACACGGTCAAACTGCGTAAACTCTAGCATACGCAAAAGTGATCTGAAATTGAAAATAAAAAGAAGAGTTAGAAATATATTAAATTGTTGGAGGTTATACCTAAATTTAACCAAATAAGTCGAAAGCAACAATGTGGCAGATACCTGGACTTTGATTTGATTATTTTCTATTTCTTTTTTGTGTGTATGTGGATATAAAAATGTGGAATATTGCAATTTTTAGTATATTATAGGTATAACCTCCAACAAAAACTGTTTACATTAAGAAAACAAAAGAATTAAGTTGATATATTGAACACTTGAAGAACTAGAACTTACGCAGATTTGAAAAATCATGTTTCGAGAAAAACGCGTTCAAAGATTCTGAGCAAAAATTTTTACAAATAGTTCAACATACACTTAGTCAGCTATTCCAGCACCATACATTAATCCTTCTTCTTCTTCATACTTCTGCATTTGCAAAATTTGTTGCTTCCCTTTAGACAGCACAGCAAGTTTTGCAGCGCTGGACATACTCTGCTCTGCTCGTTGTATGCGCTGACGATCAGAATTGATGACGAAATTTTTGGCATCAAGTCCTACTGCAATTCCCACCGCATTCATTATTTGTAATACAGAAAAGTAACCTTCATTGAATAAATTTGCGGCAATGTAGGTAGCAAGTTGAATTGTTTATGGGTCGCAGTGTAAATCTTTTGGAGCTAGTTTCTACACACATGAACTAAACGAGTCGTTTCAATTTTGACAATTTTTTTCCAATGCATCTTTGCAGTAAATCACTCCAGAAAAAACTTCATAAATCGGCCTAATAGCATCTTGATTTTTTTTTTTTGCAAAAGAGGGTCATGTGTGAATGAAGCAAGCTCAACCTTGGCTTCTGCAACGCGCCACTTACACAGGCTGTCTACACCTTTTGGACAATAAATGTGTCGTGAATCTGCGTCGGTTGAACATCTATAATGAAATGTAGCCCAAATAGCTGCCTTCATTTTTTATGCAGAGTCTGGATGTTGTCTAATTGCGAGTTCATAGTACACTATTGTTAAATTATCAATAACTTTGTTAGTTTACCAGCGCCCTTTCTTCAAAGTCCACTCATTCTTTTTTGTACATCTCCAACGCATTCTCTTTTTTTTTCTTGAACAGTTACATCTTGGTACGACTAAAAATCACAAATTGCTTAAAAAGTTGTCTTGACTCAGTCGCCTATCCGAAATCGTGCGAAAATTTCTTTTAAGGCATCGCATCGACTTTTTTCCTGTGCTACTCTCATGATCCGTAGTGCGGTTACCTTTGCCATCATATTATAGCCAGCTTTTCTAAGAAATTTAGTGTAAGTAAGTGCATCTGCAATAAAATGATACATTTTATGGTAAGTAGTTTTCTAAAGCGTGGGAAAGTGTGTTTTAAGTAAAAGAAATATTGTTAGATCAGTTTTTTCAAATGTGCGTTTTATTTCGGGTCTAATTGCTTCATATTATTGTAATATAAATAGCTACTCTGTCGTTTATTTGTGATCCCGACTGCAGTGGCATTTCTAATCATTAAAGACAACTATACATACACCAACAAACAAGAAGTTTGATATTTCGACCCGAATAGCCCCGAGTCGAATATAGTATTACATCTAATATGCTCCGTTTGTGTTCGGTACACCCGCTCTTTTAATAAGCCGTAGCGACTTAAACAATGCGAATATTACGAAACCGCTTTAACCATGTATGTTATATATTTGGAGCTTTCAAAAAATGCAAAAAACGAAAAATCGATTTTTCCAGTCAAATACATGTAAACCTCCCCTTAATTCAACATTTCTCTTTCTCTACATGTACCAAACGCCAAAGGAAACTAGGAAATAAGTAGACGCATAGTGAGATCCAAAATCCTTTGCAGAGTGCCCAGAAAACTTCATGAAAAAGATCGTAACAAAAGCAGTATTCTTGTAATGAATATGATATGTAATTTTGGTGTAAGACCGTTTTATAGAACTTACATAGTTGATTTTTTTTTGTATATATATTTTCCTTTCCTTATTCTTTTTTGATCATTAAATTTTTCACTATTTTTTTATCGACGTGTCTTTCCACATCATTTAATGTTAAAAATAAATTTTATTATTATTATTATTATTATAAATATGTAGTTCTACTAAGACCGTTTTCTCAGTGTAATAATAATAATAATGATAATGATATGCTGATTTTATTATATTTAGTATAACATCAACACATATTAAATAATATCCCTAAAACTTTTTATTAAAGTAGAAGAAATTAATACACAGCTGGCATATTTTAAATTACATTCCTATCCAGCATTTCGAAGGAAAAATTTAATATCATTCCCTCCTCATATAGAAGCTTTTTAAATCTACAAAAATCCACCACGCACACATATCAAAGTCTCCTACACTTCCAGCAATAAAATAGCAACGCCAAATATACGAAATACATTCATACTTCTATGCGCAACTTATGTCATAGAGGTGCTGCAGTGATTTCAAGTTATATACGGGAATACGCCGGCGAATGCAATAAATCCGCTCTAAAAGATCTCCGGGCGGCGGATGACGATCAGAAAGCAGTCGGAGACGGGGATACCCGGCTGAGAGCAGCAGCGCTAGATCGGGGGAATGAATCGCCTGCCGGTCGATTTAGGAATGTCGCTGCATCTGGAGCGCGAAGATTCGCATCGCTAGCATTACGTATTTACCAAATATCATCAAGATACGTGGTGCAACTGGAAACGGAGAACGTGTTGGTGTAGTCAACGCGACGGCCGTGGGTGTCGGCTTTCATAATGCATCGGCGGGAACCGTTGGAATATTCAAGCTCTGTTATTGCTGCGACTGCAATTCGCAGAGTGCAGGACCGCAGTTATATAGGTCGTGTGCATAGTAAGTCAGAATACAGTCTTATCTTTAAATGAAAATGTATTACGTTGTAAAAGCTTGAGCTGAGGCTGGGCTATGGATTTTTATTCCTCACACTAAAAAATTTAGGTAATTTTTCTTGATAGAAATCATTTTTCTTTGATAATTCTCGACATTAAATTGAGGGAAACTTAAGGAAAATGTCAAACTATTATAAATTTTCTCATAATACAAATATTTTACGTGAATATTAATAGAATATTCTGTCAGAAAAAATTCTAACACTGATGTAATATTACTAAGAAAAATATCAATAAATCTCAGGAAAAACTTTAAAATTTCTTACATTTTGGAAAATTACAGTTATAAATACAGTAATTTTTAAGTGGCAAGAAAATAAGTAAGGTGCCTATGCATAAACTTAGAATGTTCTGGTTCAAGTCAGACGCAGGCAAAACTGATATGATGTTCGGTCACATATAGTTCTATTTTCTTGTTATTTTATATAGGGTGTTTTGAAACATCGTTTAAAGATTTTAAGGGCATGTAGTACGATCGAAAATAAGGTTAAAAGTCATAATAAACATATGTTCACAAATCAACCGTTTACGAGATAACAGCGAGTGTTCCTACTAGTACATGGATATAACATATCCCAGTAAATAGGTGCTTATGAGCTATTGTTTTATGACAGTTTAATTTGACGTGTGCAATTTGTAGCAATTACAATGGTTGCGTATTCTAATGCTGAAATGAGCGATATGGTCTTCATGTACGGTCGTGCTAATGGGAATTCTTTACAAGCACGTCGCTTCTATGCTGAAATGTTTCCTGATCGCCTACTGCCTTCGCATGTGATGTTTCAGACCGTGTTTCAACGACTAAGAGAAACTGGTTCGTTTGAGAAGCGGTCTTGTGATACTGGACGGTAGAGAATGTGTGTACTCCACAGATACAAGATCGAATTTTGAATATTATTGATGAAAATCCCGAAACTAGTGTTGGAAGAATTTCGACCCAAATGGGTGTAAGCAGCATTCTTGTTTGGAGAACTCTTCATGAGCAACTCCTATACCCCTACTATATCCAACGGGTACAAGCCCTTACTGCTCCGGATTATCAAGCGAGAAGGGCTTTCTGTGAGTGGTTTTTGCGAACAGCTGCCGATCGGCCAGATTTCGCTGATAACATCCTTTTCACTGATGAAGCTGGTTTTATTAAAAATTGAATATTTAATTTCCACAACAATCACGTTTGGTGTGACGAGAATCCTCATGCTACCGTTGAAGCCAGGCACCAGCAACGTTTCTCTCTAAACATCTGGTTAGGCATGATAGGGGAACGGTTGTTAGGACCGATTGTTTTGCCACAACGCTAAACAGGTCCTGCATACGTCGAGTTCTTCGAAAATACTTTACCTGAATTTTTGGAAGATTTACCTTTAACTCTAAGACTGAACCTCTGGTTTATGCAAGATGGAGCTCCACCGCACTTCACGCGTGCTGTTAGGGAACATCTTAACAATGAATTTCCTTGGAGATGGATAGGGCGAGCAGGTCCCATTGCTTGGCCTCCAAGGTCTCCCGGTCTAAACCCGTTGGACTTTAGTATCTGGGTTTATTTGAAAAGTTCAGTGTACGCAACACCGGTAAACGATCTTCTAGAGTTGCGCCAACGAATAGAGCACTCTTGCCAGATAATACGAGAAAAACCCTTGTTTTTTGAAAGAGTGCGCGCTCCCTTTGAAAGCAGATGTAGATCCTGTGTCGAAATGGAAGGACGTCATTTTGAACATCTTCTTTAGTTATAATCTATTTTATGTTAAAATGCAATAACATCTTAATAAAAACTGCTAAAGCAAACTTATTCTGCAATTACGATAAAATCTCGTAAACGGTTGATTTGTGAACATATGTTTATTATGACTTTTAACCTTATTTTCCATCGTACTACATGCCCTTAAAATCTTTAAACGATGTTTCAAAACACCCTGTATGTAACTATTATACTGATTACTACAAAATTCCGGTTGCATTTTTGTCAATTTTTTTAATGATTCTTTAGCGCCTTCTAGAAGGTGGTCCGGTGCTTTTGAACCACCTTGTAACGTCTGTTTTTCCAATTTCAGATTCTTCCTACAAAGTCAATTTTGCAGTCTTATATATTATTAAAATATGGCTTACTAGTAATTCGCAATAAATGCTGTCGGCGTCTGTCCTGAAGGGATGGTAAACAACTTCAATTATTCAGCAACTTTTTTCATCATTTGCACTTGGTATGAATCGAGATGCATTTTTAACTGCAACTGTCAACATCTTTTGACCTTTTGTGGACATTTTTTTCTGTAAATGTTAATAATCATCAACTTTTGCACGTAAAACCATACATCTTTAACATATTTCATTGTGAAAAAAAAAATTAACCTCTTAATATAAAAGAAAGGACGGCCTTTCCAGTTTGAGTGAGAGAGAGGACAGTGCGCAAATACCCGTAGCGATTAATTTAAAATAAGCTATTAGACAAAATTAAAAATTTAATCAATTGCATCTCTACATTCCTCGTCAATATAACATGGAGCATCACTAGGGAAGAGAATATTGGTTAAAAATCTCTTCATTCATTGCATATTTCCATCATAATTTTACAAAATTCTATCCTTTTATTATAATGATTGTTGTGGCAGATAAAATATTTTTTCAAAATCACATACAAAATACAAAAGTAACAATTGTAGAATCAAGTAATTTGAAAGATGTTAACGCACTTAATTTTTACTAAAATCTACTTAACACTTTTTATTTACACGCCGGCGCCAGTGTGTCATTTTTAGTAACTGTCAAAATTGCACACAAATATATTATTAAAATTTGTTACAAGATTTATAACCGTGGAAAAAATAGTATATGTAACTCCTCTTGGGCTTTTTGAAAACCACCCACTTCGCCTGATTTGTTATTTTCCGTACTGGTTATGTAATATATTATGGGAAATGTGACTTTAGTTAGTATAAGACAACAATGCCTACTAGAATTTTCTCTTTAATTTTCTGGATGGACGATGAAAAAACATCGTTGCTGCATAGAATACGTCTTTTAGAATATCAAGAAGATTGCCATTTAAGAAGAAAATAGTTATTTGTATCACTAGGCCAGAAACTACAGTTTTGCGAGTATGAGTACGGTTTGCGCAAAAGAGTTTCTGGCCGTGTGATATACAATGTTTTTTGGGCCGACAAATCTTAATTTTGAATTGAAAATAGAAAAGAAATTTTGACACTAGGAAGTTGACAGTACAAGTTGGCACACATGTTACATATCTTAGTATTTTGACGTTTCCGAGAATAAATCTTTTTCTGTAATTTTCTTTCTAGTTTAATATCTATTTATCAATAAAGCTGGTTTTACATTTGTCAATTTATTGATCAATTTCTAGAACATAAGCGACTTGACGTTAGTGACGTTAGTTATAGCTGATACCTCGGGGTTTTACACTTGTCAATAAATTTATCAATTTCACGAAGTTCTAGAAATTGATGAATTAAAACATGTTCTATTTTTGCGTCAATTTAACTTGAATTTTATGATAATTTTAGTAACTTTTTGTAAAAAGACGATGTAGGTAGTAGACAGCGACTAAAAAGTCTGTTACACCTGTGAAGTAATTCTATATATATTCATTCATTTGAATTGGGACAATTGTAGTTAATCGAATCACAATATATTATTTTTGTAATTATATAAGCTTAATTTCATGTAGATTGTTTGAAATAATTGCGAATTTGCAGTCTAATGAGAATGAAATCAAAATGGCAACGAAAAAGACTAAGAAGAGTTGTCTTCTCTTTAATGTTAGTGAAAATTATAGGGAGGACAAGAATAACATAATTGACTGTCTACTAAACTATTCCAGCAAATTTCCACTACTAACATTTACAAACGAGACTTATAATAAGAGATATACATATATATTTATATATATCTTTTTCTAGTTATAAATAGTAATTTAATTTGAAAATACAAAATAGAAGAATATAATGTTTTTATAAAATTATAATTCATTATTTACTTGCTCATAAATTAAATTTAAGATCTCTTTAGTTTCGGAAAATTCACCTTCTGCTGGTCCTTCAATCTTTTTATTTCTGAAGCTACCATTCTACAAAAACACAATTTAACTTATTACTTGATAGTTTGTAAACACAATACCCTTCAATTGATCAGTATACATGAAACATTAAACAATATTTAGCAATTTTCAAGATACATTTACTATATCTATACAATAACCTAAAATTACAAAGTACGTATATCGCTTCAACTACAAACACCAATCTCTGAAATTGGAATTATCCAGAATCTTCTACATGTAATAAACATCAACACAAAAACCAATCAAAAACACAACACGAAATCTGACAGCAACAAAATTCCCTATGGTGACAGAGAGCATTTCCCATTACCACTGTTAACACTAAAAAGGATCTATACTCCCTTCACATATTACACTTTACGTTCAATTAATTGATAGGTGTAATGCAATAAAAAGTTCTTGTTTAAGAACTAGAAATTGATCAAGTTTAAGTCTAATTTTAGAACTAGAAATTGATAAATTTCAAGTTCAAGAAATTGATCAATAAATTGACAAATGTAAAACCAGCTTAATAAGTGCAATGAAGACAGCAGTTCATCTTAGCATGGTTGAACAGTAGCTTAATGATAATTTATTACACGTCTGTTATGTGGAATCTAGTGTGGCCAACCTTTAGAGACATTTTGGCCTGTCTATACAGGAAAACGCTAGTTTTCCTGCCGCTTTGAAGTACGGCAAAATGTTTCTGGACGGAGGCGTAAAAAGTAAGTTGTTAGAGCTACAAAGACGTTGAAAGCAAGTCGTTATATTAATGAATGGGAAATGAATTACCAAACTTTTATTAGGAACATTTTTTTTCTGTGCTTCTTTTTATATATTTCGCTACATTTTTGAAACATTTTCCCAGCACTTTATCCATACTAAAAACGTTCCCAATAATCCTCACTACGTTATCTAAACTACAGGCTTTTCTACTCCTTTCTTAGACATACAGTTGCCGTTCTCTCTGACAAAACCTGTCCAGCTTAACCGAGATAAATTGACCCCTCGTGAATTATTATTTCAATCAGTGAACTCACTGCGCCGTGTGTGTGCTTCCTCCGAGTCGAATTACGAGTCGTATCCATTCGGGGATTTCCAGATTACTTCGCTGACCGTCAAAGTTCATCGTCGAAGGAACGTAAAACTGAAGCCAGTTCGAAACGTACACCAGCCAGTCTTTGTGCGAGACTTATGTGACACGCCGCTTCGTCCTGAAAATTCGTTTTTCTTAGGGAGCGGACACGCTTAGAATTGCACTGACAGTTCTGGCAGACGGTAGTACTAATTTTCAACGATATTGCTGTCAGGGGTAAAAGTAAGCTGGAAAGCAATAGAATGAAACGTAGTAGAGAAATAACGGAGAAGAGGCATTTCTTGAGGTTATTACTAGTATATGGTTAATATAATAATAATTTCAAGATATCACTTTTAATGTATCTAAGTAAGAAAGTAAGTAAACGCTTTATTAGTAATAAAATACTATTACGAAATGCGTTCAATAAGTATTTTGTAAGTGCTTTATTCCACTTTCTGTGGCGATAGCAGAAAAATGCTGGTTTAAAGTTTCAGTACTGCAGATAAACGTCGTACAATCATGAAAAACTTGAGGTTAGAGGAATTTTGGTTTGAGTACTGGGCAATTAAAAAATATAGACAAGAGAGACGATGCATATTTTAATTAAACGAGGCGTATATGATACTCATGTGCAATTTGCAAAGATTAGATGGGCAGTTTAAGTATGTGTCAGGTGGACGGGCTGGTTTCGAGAAGGAAGGGAAAAAATATTCTTCATGCAGCGCCAGAAAAAGGATGGATTGGACAGCCGATTTACTGCATATTATCTGCTGAAAATTTAAAATCATCAAGTTTAGATTATCATGAAGACATGATCTCATCCTTATTTGAAGAAAGTTTTCTCATACTTTGATACCAAATTCATCAAAAGCTAGTGTAATAGTGATGGACAACGCCCTGTATTGTTTTTTTATTCGCATTCGTGACAGGAAAAGTGTTCTTACAAAATAATAAGGAAGATATTAAAGAATTTTTAGAAGCAAATGATTTATATTGTGAGGATCATTACACGAAAAACCAATTGTTAGAGCTGATGAACACAAAGGATATTTAAAAGATCTTTATATTTTTACGTAGCATTGCATTTTCAATCCCATGGAATTAATATGGGCCCAACTGAAAATACCATAAGTCGGACAAATAAAACTCCGAAATTTGGTGAAAGTACATATAATATATAACACACATAAAAAATGTTATCGACCACATAATTGTGCTGAACTTCGGAAAAATTCCGTTAAACACCATGGACAAGAATTATAATACTATTTGAGTATTCATTGCGCATTCACAAAGTTTCAGGTCGTAAAGGAATCGCCATTTCGATGCATGCCGTGTCAAACACGCCCAACTGTTGCTGCAGTATTTTGTTTTGAATCGTATTTTGGTGTTGTTTTTAAGATTATTCTTATGTTCTTGTAGTTATAGTTATACTTTAATATTTCGCATTTACAATTTTATTTGGACTAAAGTCTTTTAATGACTGATACTTTATTAATGTGAAGTTAAATTGTTCAATAATAAGGAAGGAATAAACGTATTTCTACACTGTTGACGCAAAACATAGATATGATATCCATTCTATTTTAGGTGGATTAATAGCACCAACTGCAGGAGTTTATAGTAGTGTGTAAGAAAAGTGATTTTTTATGAGAACACTAATAAATAACAAGAATAACAAATAGTAAAATGTTTGTGGCAGCAATAGATTTTGAAAAAAAAACATTTGATAGCATAAAAAGAGAAGAAAACTGGAAACTCTTAGAAGTGAGAGGAATAAACGTAAAACCCATCGATATAATTAAGAGTCTATGCAGGAGAACAGAGAATACGGTAAGGTTAGGAGGAAGAACAAATGAAAGCTTTTACAACGTTCAGAGGGATCTGACAGGGGGAGTTTTCAGTCCATTGTTTTTTGTCATCGTGATGGATGAAATATCCAAAAGGGTAAACAACAGTACGAAGATATAAATAAGATGATCTACGCCCATGACTTACTGATAGTTGTTAATAAAAAAGAAGAACTACAAAACAAAATGGAAAGATGGAGCAAAGAGATAAGAAAATACGGACTACATATGAATATAGAAAAGACCAAAGTAATGGATATAGCTAACTGGACAGAAGGCATGCAGTTCCAAATGTAGGGAAAACAAATAGGAAGTGTGAAAAAATTAAAATACACAACAATCGCAGAAATACTAAAGGTGATGTTCTTATATCTTGAAATGCACTATATTTTTTGATAAAGAGATTGTGATAGGTAGAATACCATTAGGATATTACGTGAATGAAACTTGTTTGAAATAGTAATTTGGAAAAATAGACAACTTTTAAATTCTCATAGATATCAGACTGTGGCAAGATGGCGTCTTCTAGTTTCTATTTCACCAACGTTCTTGCTGTAACAATAAATGCCCAAATGATCAGGATTATGATTTTGCAATCAATATTTTTTTCTCTGATGAAGCTACATTTCATATTAACAAACAATATTTCATATTTCATATTTATTAACAGAGTAGTGCACAAACATAATTATTTTTAATATTCAAGATTCATCTTCTTCGTAAATTTTGAGGGTAAACGATGTTCATCTCAAAAGATTACCCATTACACTAAAAAAGTTTTTTGTCAAATATCTTTTTTTATCAGAAACCTTTGCCACAGAAGCTTTACAGTGTGATATCCGCCTTATCAAACCATATTTGTATATTTCTTTTGTATAAATTTTTATAATAAAGCTACAAAAGAAGGTTTAATTTACACATATTATTGGTAGTACCTACTATTTAAACTGGTTTAAGTGGAAGTAAATATTAATAATTAGTAACATTTAATTTATTTTAGATGCATTAATAATGGGGTCTACCGTTAATTTATTAAAGTAAACAATAAGATATTATTAATTAAAATGCGTTTAATGCTTCCAAAATGGCCAAATAAATTTTACCTGATGGGGTATAACCTCAAGATCAATTTTTCTTTTTATCTAAAACGATTTGAAGAGACGAATTGAAGCTCAGGAATAACAAACACCAAGGTGGCTTTTTGTTCATAACAGTTAGCGATACAAAATAAATAAAATCGTTTCTTTAATACACTGAAGATGGAAAATATTTATCAAATATCACCCACAAAGAAATAAAAAAAATAAAAAAACAATATAAGCAATATGTGCCTACATAAATATTTGTCAGCTGAAAAACGCTTCAAATCCTTTACAAAATTAAAATCTGTACCGCAATTCGACCGCGCAAAATATGCCAGTATACCCGTCGATATTAATTGATATAGATTCTACGGATTCACTACTTACGACACGACAACATCAGCTGTATTAAAATTACAAGGGCCGACAGCGTGGCTTTGCCCGTGCAAGCGTAAATATTTACGATCCGAAAGCATCGTGTAATACTTGATTAGATAGCTCCGATGAAAATCGTTAGAGTATGTGCACTGCAATATCCGGGTAGTATCAGTTTCCACTTTGACTATAATAAGCGAAGGATTAATGTAATATCCTCGACCCAAAGAGTCCTGTAAGGGTATATGTAGCAAAGTGGTGGAGACAAAAGGATTTAGGATGTATTTTGTGCTTTAAAAATTTCCTTTTTGTGCTCTGGTGATATCAAATTAAAGTCTTTGTCTTTATTGGTTTTATTCTCTAGAAAATGTAATATCCCGAGTAATATAAAATATTAAAGTAATATAAAAATAAAATAATTCCTTTTGTATTATAAACGACAGTGCAGTACAATTAAATGTGGCTCTATCGAACGTTACTGATAATGTTTTCCTGGGTCTAGAGGAGGAACAATCTGTAGCTTCACTATTACTTGATTTTTCTCGTGCACTTGATAATATTGTCGCATAATGCGCAATGCAATACAAAGAATGTAAACAAGCTCGCATGAAATTCATAGTCAGCATAAGGAATACGTCGACAAGACTAAGGACCCCAAGTGGGCAAGCAGCACTAGAGATTTAGTTAGTTAGTTGTTAATTAGAACTAAAAAAAACGTAAGATGTAAAAGATAGTAAAGGGTTTATACAACCTTGAATAAAACCCCCTACAACCACGAGTTCCCTGACACCTCAACTACCGGTGTCACTGTATAAATTTCAACAAGTTGCTGTACTATATATTGCATTATGTAGCATTGACAAAAATGTTGTTGGACTTGTGTTACAGTGGATTTCAAGCAGTAAGTACCTACTCCTGTTCGGGGAGATTGGGCCATTTTTGTCTGTTGACTATGGAGTGCCACAGAGATTCATTTTAGGCCTCTGTTATACATTATATATAGATTCTGTGGCAGAAGTGTAGATAGCGCATAACTAGTTGTGCATAGCACCGCCTTTGTATTAATGGCGTGTACAATTTCTATGTAAAAAAAAAAGAAAGAAATATTGAGACGTAAGAAATATTGAATGACAATGCCCCTCCCTAGTGGGTGTCGAATTTTATTGCAATGTTTTTCACTAGTAAGGAGGTGGAAGTGTATCTGCGTCTGCTCACTTCTAGAATACTTAAGGGCGGTACTAAGGGGATATCCTCACTTTTGGCAGCGACAATGTGTATACATCTGAGATAAATTTGTACATCTTGAACTACAAATCACACTTTTATGCTGACGATACTTAGATGTACAAATCTTTCAACGTATCTGATTGTATGTTTATTTAAGGCTGTTGTGTTATAATTTTTTGTGTCACTGCTGTATTTACATATGTCTTTCAAGATACTGCTTTGCTTAGGCAATCCTTACAATTTGGCAAGCGATTTTATAAAGTTATTTCAACTTTTCCCTTGGTTCTTTACTTTTTTTTGGTATTTTTCTAAAAAGTTGAGTGAGTTGGAATAGTTGGGTGTCTTAGCAACTTTATTTCATATTGCTTCAGTAATTTTTGTATGTTTTCAGATAATTGGTGTATGTAGAGCATTGCAACGTAGTGTTGTGGTTTGGCACCCCGGGGGTTATAAATTCTGTGTTATATTATTATTAGAGATCAATCTTTGTCGATGCGTCGGGCAAATTCTCTCAGAAGTTAATATTTTATTTTTAAGTAAGATTTTGTTAATAGATTTGTTTGATGAATTTAAGTATTTTATTGTTCAGCTGTTTATATTAATTTCAGTCATTTGTACATATTGTCCTCGTCAGTATTATATATTTTGTGATATTCAAGATTTTCTTTGTATTTTATGTACTGCATAGCCACGCATCTATTTTTTTATATGTATGCGATGTAGGGCCTCTTAAAAGGGAGTTCTTTGAAAGTTACCGTAAGTACATGTGTTTTATCTCTTTGATGCCATTTTTGGTAAATTCATTTTTATTTAATATGTAGTTCGGTTTATTTGAATTTTATCAGCTTTCAAGGAACTCTAATTAATAATTGCTGTTGTGTTTAATTGTGCACATGTTGGATATAAGATCAGTTATTATTTTTTTGCTTTAGAAGAATTTTGTTTTTTTTGTTTTAAAGAGTTAAATTGTTCCGTTTCTAGTTTTCAAATTAGTTTTCTTTGTTAATCACCTCGTGTAAGGTGAGAAGAAGCATTGTGCTTGTAATTTAAATTCAATTGTGTAAATTTAATTTTGTTGGTTTAAAATTTTGAAACCACGTGGATTTTTTGTGAAGTAGAAATTTCTTCTAGAACAAATCTACCATTTTGTTTGATAAAGGATTTGCATTGTCCTTGTTAATTGTAGATTCCTGCAGTTTTTTATTTCGTCCAGGACCTTAAGTCCATGGTTTATTTTTTTTACTGCAATTTGTAACAAATGTTTTTTTTTTTTATAAAATAAAAATTAATGATTGTAAATGTCATTCTAAATTTCTATTCTTTTATTTGAATTCAACCTTTGCAATTTTAATAATTAAAGATAGTCAATTTACTTACACCCACATTGTACTTTTCATGATTAGATTAGTAAAACTGAGATCAGATAATCTTTTGCCCCCCCCCCTCCAAAATTTTTATCCGCTGAACTAGTAAATTTAAATCATCTTTTTTTTATTTTCAATTTCATTTTACATTTATGCTTGTACCATCAGTACACAGCAGTAGTTATTCATTTCTTTTTTCTGGCACTTAGTAGGTACCTCTGTTTGAAATTTGTATGTTTCTTTTGTTAATAACATCGATTGAATAATTATTATTTAAGAACTAGTTTTTAATTTTTTCTAATCTTCTTTCTTAATTTTTTTCTCGAAAACCTAATGTTGTAGTCAACTAAGCTGTTCAGTGAATTAATTTTGTACTTAATGCTTCGAACAGAGAAGGCATTTGGGTTACTAGGCACCTTTTTCATTTATTTTTCCAAATAAATTCTTTACATGTAATGTCGTATAAACTAAGAAATCTTCTTTTGATTTGCAACCTTCGCCGATTCTTCTGGAAAGAATCATCGTTTATAAATTTTTCTATCGAGGTAAATAAACCAAACTAGGAAAAACCACTTCTCAATAGGGGAAAATAATGATAATTTTGAAATGAGTGCACGGAATTAGCCTCAGATTTTTTTTTATAGAATGCCCATAATCAGGATTTACTTACATACTTTTTTTGAACGTGATAGGTAGTTTCTGAGAAAAAAAGTATGCTTATATCTTAAATTGACGGGCATGAATTCAGCCATTGAATATTTTTACAGTGAGTGGGTTTGATGTACGAATCTCTATTTTTTTTTCCAGCTAATTCGTGTTTTCACAATAGGTAATTGTTGTTTAGATAGATATAGACTATCTGAAAGATTTTTTTTTTACTAAGTTTAAAAAAAGAAAGAGAGGGAGATGACTGTTAACACCAGTTAAAAAAGAAAGGAAAACAATTTAAACAAAATGTTTTATACAGGGTTATTATTGTATAGTACGAAATAAAAAAGGGGTGAAAGATATACATGAGCCATGCCCAAATACAAAAAATTGCGCGGTCCTAAGTACACGTAGTACCGAGAAAATGATTTTTCTTTATTTGAGTCCGGCCCTGACTCACACACAGCATACCGGAGAGCCAACGGTCGTCGCTAGACCTTGAACGTTGGGATTTACATTTACTGTTCACTTGCTATTCGCAGTGGATGCGTGCGTTTGCAATGGCAGCGTATAGATTTGAACAACGCTACATAAAGTTAACAATCATACATTAGTTTTGTTGCAAACATAATAAGTTTATTTTAAAACAAATTTAACCTTTAAAATATGCTACTATTTTACGTGATATACGAGTTCATGGCAAAAGCACATCATAAAAAAAATCACCTGATTGCTTTCTTTGTATTCTGGTGTTTCCGTCTTATCTCAGTTTAAATCTTGTGTAAATAACATCTGCTTTGAATGAATTCACTATGCCTAGCATTTAATTTAGTCGATGTTCACTTACAGATGGTTGAAATTCGTTGCCTATCAAATTTATGTGTATACATACGGTAAACAGAGATGTGGGCCGTCTTTAACTACATTTTGGGCCCTAAAATTTGGAAAATTACAACATGCACATAGATGCCAATTTTTTGTATGTAGCCATTACTCATGTATATTTTTCACCCCTTTCTTTATTTCGTACTATACAATAATAACCCTGTATATATTATAAGAAAAACCACCTTAGAATGTACATGACAGTGTACATGAAGTATGAAACGACATGAGATATAAAATGTAAACGTTTTCATGCCATAGAAAAGCTCAAGAATTTGATCTAATGCCATCTAATTTTGTTTTCCATTCTTTTTTAAATAGTGTTTTCGATCACCCGATATAATGTATGGGAAATTCGTTCGCAAAATGAGTTAAATTAAATCTTGATATTGAAATGTTTAAAGCAAAAAATATTGGTTTTTTGTATTTATGAAATATTGTTTTCTATATGTGATATTTTAAGAAAAAAAAACATTAGAATATTAGTGCCATGTTAAGAGAATATTGGTTAAATATTATCTGCTACTTGGATTAGGTTGCAACTAATAACTCACATTTTAAAAATAGTTTCACCCAATCGAAATTGGCTGTCAGAAATCGTTTCCTAAGGCGATATAAATCCTTTCCCGGTATTTATCATTTCGTCGACGTCCAAAGAAAAATACGATCGTTCCGCACAGCAGGTACGAATCATAAAATAGACCCACGAAAATAAATAAATAAACAACCAACAATAGATCCATACGGACATAAAAGCAGTTTTACGAGCTTACATTTATTTCCTCCACTAATATTGACTACCGTCGGACTCCGTTCTCCTCGGGGGCATCAGCTCTGTAGTAATGAAACTAATGGAAATCCAGACGAATGGATGGCACCGTGCGGGGTGGAGTTGAGTGATACGTCAACGTCAATAAGTTTTATCATCAGAAATTATTTTTCATTAAAACGGCAACGTTTATACGGGAGATATATACAGTAAATTTTCATAAAAAATATTCCAATATATGATTATTTTTTATTGTTAAGATACGGTATTTTGAATTCTTTCGACGGGGATAGATTTAGCTTGTATAACATCCATAAAATTTGTTTCTACATTTTGTAGTTTTAAAATTCGTAAATAATGAATCCATCGATTACAAGTGTATTTCTGTTATAGTACATTAATTAAATTAAACTATGACATTTTAGAAAATAAATGAAAATGCATTGGTATTAGAGGGAATGAGAAAGGCTTGTTAATATCATATATCGTGGGTATTAAAGAGCAACTTGTTAGGATTAAATCTGTACAGTCAGATAGCACACACATTCGGAGTGGGCTTACACAAGGATCTATTCTCGGGCCACGATTATTTTTTATCTATAACCTATAGCAGGGGTCGCCAAACTACGGCCCGCGGGCCAAATCCGGCCCGCTGCGTATTTCAATGCGGCCCGCGCAAGTTGTAATATCAAGCGGTTAATTCACCTATTGCCGATAGTTTTTCTTATTTACTATGAACGCTTTCGACGTACTTCGCAATAATATTTCTAACCTTATTTACCTACCAAGTATTTTTGTTTTGTGCAAAGCTTTCAATAAGTCATTGCATAATTCATCAAACACCTCTATCTATTTTGCTTATATACCAGTTGTGTGGTTTAACTTTATTGGCTCTCGGCGAGTTAACCATCGCCAGTTCGATGGTGCAATAGTGGAAAAGTTTTATTGAGATTTTTCGAACTCAGAGAAATTATTAATATTTTTTTAAATGAGAAAGAATTTCTACAATCGTTCCGTCCATTAATAGTAATTATTGCTTCTGTTTCTTATGCCATCTCAACTGAACTTTCGTCCCTTCAAATTATTTTAAATAAAAAGATACTAACATTCGTTGAAGTATTACAAAAAAATATGTCGCAATTCATTTCTTGTGATCTAGATTGGATTAGAATTCCTAAAAATAGATCCTATTTTACCTAAAAATTTTCTGGTCAGATGTTTTCAAGGTACCCAAATCTTAAGAAGTTTTGAACTACTGAGATGTGTTTCCAAATATCCTAAAATAGTGGAATCTTATTTTTCTAGGCTTTCTTCATAACACTACTATAGGTTTGTCTTTTTTGTCTTTTTTATTACTAAATTTTTGGTTTATTGTTTTATCAATCGTTTATTCCAGCATCTTGTTTTCCTGTTTCTTCCAATGTTACACTTAAATATTTAAATTTCTCATTTGCTCTATTTTAGTATCATTTATTTCAATTTTAGTTTCAACATTCTGATTTCCGAGGATTTTAGCTTTTTCTATGTTTATTGTCATGCCCTCTTCTTCCATGTTTCCTTTCCATATGTTCAAATTTTCTTTGTTTTTCACTGTCTGTTATTATTACCAAATCGCCTGCAAAGATTCCATTATGTAGCTATTTCAATCCTCTGCAAATTCTTCACACAAACACTTTATTAACTTTTTATTCGCATTTTGCCTCATTTTGCTCATTTTGCTTCAGCCAGATGAAGATAAATTTTTAATATTTAATATGTACTGTTTGGTTTATATATTGCGTACTTTTCTAGGTACAAACATATAGAAAACAATGATTATTATAATATTTACTAGCAATAATAATTTATTGTAATGTTATTCATAATCCACCAGGCAAAAATTACTTGACCATTTGGAAAAAAAATAATAGGAATAATTTAAAATAAAACCACTGAAGCCTATAGGGAATGTTGCATAAAAATATACAGGGTGTTTTTGAAAAAAAAAAATAAGTTTTGTAACTTTAAGATTCTTTGACAAATCAGTAATTTTTAAACATTCTGTATAATACGACGGACACTTTTTGGTATATTGTTTTCGGTTTAACAAAACACAGAGGAACGCTTAATAAAAAATATACACGTTAGAGTTTACTGCCTGGCCAGCTAGACTTAATTTTCATTACGATTTGGCTCTGTCCTAAAAAAGTTTGCCGACCCCTGATCTATAGGAATGATCTGGTATATTTAAATATTAACAGCAAGTGCATTCTATGTGCCGATGACATTAGTCTAATAAATAGTACTCTTACCACTTGCTCACGTGAAACGGTGTCTAAAAAATGGACTATCTGTAAATGTTGATAAGGGCAAGATTACGCGTTCTCATCCTATTGCACCTAACTACATCGAAAGCTCACAGGGTGAATCTATAGAACAGTTACCAGTCGCAGATCTGATAGGTGTTATTATTGACCAATTGTTGACAAGATTATTGGCTGTTGCTACGCCTTAAAAAGACTGAGAACGATGTGTGATATTAACCTACATAAAATTCTCTATTGTAACAATTTCTTAAACGTTGCAACTACAGCATAATCTGCATATAAGAAACACTTTTGGCTTGCGCTACAGAGAATAATGCAAAAACACTTTTAAAAACAACAATTTGTTGCCGATGCCGTCAATACACATACATATCTTCAAGGCAGTAAAATCATTCCCTCCAATTCGTGTGTCTAATATCTAGTATCAGTGTTAGTCGAGTCTTGATACGAGATAGTACAATTCTCCGTTAACGTTTTGCGCATTATAAATATAATACAATGTCGGGCGCAGAAAATCCCAGAAAACGACCATTGTTTACATTATGGTGGTGCCAAAAGAACATAGTACTACAATATTTGACTTATCCTATATCTTATAGATCTTCAGGATGAATAAATTTATTATTATTAATAATTAATGATAAAGTATAATGGATTCATCGATGAATTAAAAAAAACACCCCCAATTGTCACATGGCCACTAGGATGGCGGCAAAGTAATAAAAAAAATATGACGGTAAATGACTTGGTATCCAAAAAAATTGTTTAGAATTCAATTTTGAGACTACGTAAATTTTTGTAAACATACTTTTTTAAATAAATCGCATATATTATTTTTTTTTGCTTTAGGAGCTCAACTGAGTGTTTTTTTTAAGTTTGGTTGATACTCAATAGCTATTTACAAACCGCGTGCTTGACGTCAAACTGGTCACTCATTCGTGAAATATCTCCACGATAATAGTAAGATTTCCATCGTAAATTCTCTTTCAATTGTTCATCCGCACAAAAACGATTTTGCCTAACTAACAGAGCTTAAACCAGAATGTAAGTTGTTATAGTTATCACAATTGCTGTTGCAAGGTACTGTAATCTAGAGAAATAAACGAATTTTACAAAAGAACATTTTTATTCTCAACTACATATTACTTTTACAGAAAAAAAAACGTTTTCTGTAATGAAATAGAAACCGTTAGATCCAATCTTAGCATTGCTGTGTACTGACTGAATTGAAAATGAAAAATGAAAAAGAAAAATTAAATTAGCTAGCTCAACGGAAAAAAATCTTTAAAAGGGCGCAAAAGAACAATTAATCTCAGAGCTACTCTCGCGAATTAAAACTTGAATCTAACCACGAAAAGTAAATTGTGAGTGAAAGAAATCTAACTTTTACCCAAAAATTGAAAAGGTTTAATTTAAAAACAAAAAACAGAATTTTCAACTCCAAAATGCTAAGTAACAATCAAATTTATTTTATAAATGGGTAGAATTACAAAATGACAGAAAAAAAACCGTGAACTGAAGGTTCTGGCCAGAAAACAAAAAACTGCAATTGATTCTAAATTACAATAGGATAATGCTATTTCGTATACAAAGCAAAAGTTCTGTTTGTTCAGGAAGATAATCCTATATCTTTCAAATTCAATCCAATTCAATTTTGGTTTCAACAAAATAAAATGAGCGTGAACAATTTCTAGAAAATAATAAAAGAAAAATTTAAATGCAAGCACAATGCTTCTACTCACCCAACCCGAAGTGATAGATAAATAAAAATGAATAAGCGAAATAGAAAACCAAAAATTAACTCTTTAAAGTAATGAGAGAAATTAAATTGAAAACATATCTTCCTGCATAAAAATAATAAATGATCTTATATCTATAATGTGTACACATCAATATATAAATAATTATTATCAAATGAATTCCTTGATTGGCTATAAAAAAGACAATTTACGCGAATTAAATTACGATATCAAAATGAAATACAAAATGGCAAACAATGATTCACAAAAATACGTATACTCACGGTAACAGTCGACCAAGGAACTGTCTGACAAAATTCCACAGCGCAGTCGTAACAATACGAACAATGCAAACGCACAAATCACCGACAAAATCTAGTAGAACAAACATTAAATAGAACTAGCAAACGTTAGACATCTTAAGGAAAGGAATTAATTAAAAAAAAACTTAACACTTAATTAAATAAATCATACAATTAACTCTTTAACTAAAATTTATACAAACTAACCATTATTGTGGAAATTTCTCGGTACAATGATTCAGCGAAACGGAAAAATCATGACAAATTACTAGGCAACTTAAAATACACTCGCGAAAAACGGGACGCCTGCCACAGCAGTACGTCTCACAAAATTATTGCTGTTATTGCTACCCAAAATGTCCACCCTTCCATTGAGAGCAGTTGCGCGTTCTGAACACGGAAAGAAATTTTTTTGATATTAGAAAACCCAAACAATAATAAACAATACACAAAATAAGTAGAGCTTAATTCCTATGAAACCCAATAAAAATAAATAATCAACACTGAATTTAATCTAATTAAGAGAACATCAAATAATTGGGGGCATTTAAATAAACAACAAAAACAGTTAACAATGAGCCGGTAAGAATTAAAACTTTGAAGACAAACTTCTTTAACATACACGGAAATATTGTTTATAGTTTTAAATAAACATAAAAGCTTAATATTCTTTGTGTGCACGAATGGATTTCATTTCAATACTAAAGCGTTGATTAAACCATATCAGAATTTACTTAAGGTGAGCAATTTTAAATAACACTTAAATAACACACCAAATTTTCGGCTGAAACCGACCAAGATCCTACACTAATTTAAAAACTGGTAAAGTGATGATAATAATTAGGTTCCAATATTGAGGAATTTCGATGATGCCAACAAAATAAGATTGCACCGAGAGAAAAAAGTGTTGTATTAACTAATAAAATGGTGTATTGAACACTTATTTCTTTTCAATATGAGCAATGATATCTCAGTGTTAATGCAAAACGTAAAAAATGTTAAATTGCGTTAGTTAACTGAATAATAATAAATGCTGTAAGAAAGAGACTACGCCTGATTCTTTGAACATGTACTTAATTTTCCATTAACAATTTCTACCTGCTAATTGAACAATACAACAACATTATCCCAACACATTTACTTGTTGTACACACACGAATTAATAATTGTCTCTATAATTTTATAATATTGGCTTAGCACTATAAAATGTTGATTCAGAACTTATATTGTTTCATTTAACCTACCTGTAGTATTCATCGAATGACTATTTGCATGTAATTCAACACCTTTAGGTGGTTATGCGAAAAAGATTTTCTTGTTAGTGGAACCATTTCGATTTTGCTAAAAAACACGTTACTGATCGGGCGAGTTTTTAATTCATCGATGGATCCATCGATTACTGTATCATTAATATATTAAACAGAGTATACGTGTAATCGATGAAATAAAAATCCGCCCGCACATTCAGCAATTAGTCCATGGATAGCAACGCATAGCTATATATTGCCTAATTAGGAAGACTATAGTAGGTAATAGAAGAAAAACGTTTACAGCATTATATACTAAACTTATATTAGCTTAATAACATAACTAAAAAATTACAAAGATTTTATTCATACATTTGAAAGGAAAGTACAGTTTAAGGTTTCATAATAAATCATTAATAACAACATTTAATCAAAATTCGTTATCAGAATTTACCGATTTCGTAATATTACCCACCAAATAATCATTATTTTCAACGGAATTGGTTTTTAATCATCAATTAATCGATTTACTTAAAACAATTAGAGGCAAAATGATTTTTAGGATTATACTATCACATATTTTACCATAACCTGGACAACTGTTTTGCGCATGCGTAAAATTACAACGTGACACCGACCTGTTCGAGAATTGTTCGAATCCGTTACAAACGATCTTATTGAATTTGCCGGACACCTCTTCCAATGATCTTCCATCCTTGTGCGGCCTTGGTGAAACGTGTCTTCTGTCTTGCTCCTGCATCCGGCTGTCGATCGATGTGTTTTCCAGCATAATTTCAATATTATTTAAAATTTCTCGAACTTCCTTTCCTATACAGTGTAACAGCGTCGCTGCTTGTATTTCGGCTGTTTTCCCACTGCAACCACTCGCGTAGAATATAATCCCAATCTTTCTTGAATTGCGTCCAATTTTTGCTAGGTCGCCCCCATTTTTATCTTCTCGGGTTGAGATATATTCTCCATTTGTTTTGTTCCTTTCTGACACTTTTTTTTTATAATTTGTGCACTTTTTCTCCTTCTCACTGATTTATTTTTGTATTGTTTGTTTTATTTGACTGCGCCCATGTATATATATTATATATACTCCGGATGAGTTTTGATTATCTTTATTATTCAATATTAATGTTACAGAAACTTACAAACATAGGTCTTATTGCTACGGAGGTTGGATACTGACTGGCTATACGCATGTGCGATCACCTCTATGTAATAGTATTAAATATTACATTTCATTATTGAGTTAACACCGATAGTAAATGTTTAAAGAACAGCTTTTTCAAATGTCAAATCGACAATTTGTGGGATTAAACCAACAAGATAAAATATTGGTTACGCCTGAACACTATAATCTTGTTAAATTAACTTTAAAGTGTGCAACAATATAAATACGTTTGTTTCAAATAGGTGCATATGATTCACTTAAATGCAACATGGTTAAATCAATGCTCAAATTCGTGACACTACGAAAAATGTTGAAATAACCATTTCATTTTTCTCAGTGTGAATTTGATTCTATAAAGTCAAAGAAAGAGGTGTCAATTAATGGAAAATTGTGCTCTGAAAGAAGGAGCACTATAAAACACAGAGGTACCATGTGAAGGCTATTTCGGTCAAGAGCTATAAAAATTTAGATAGCTTACCGTTTAAAACAAGATCACCACTGGGCAATTTAGCCTTTTGGCCCATATAAATAGTACGATATATGTATTTATCTATTTATGAGCCAATAAACTGATGTATTATTACCTTATCTTACTAAAGTAGTAGATTTATATGATCAATCTTTACAACAAACATTCGAGGCTCATAAATAATTTTATATGCCGCGGATGCGAAGTGAATATTTAATAAGGTTTGGAGAACTCGACTCGATATAATTGCTATAAAATCTGGGAAGATATCTTTGATATATTTAACGTCAATTTATTACCAAAGGTATTTGTTGGAAATTATGTATTATGTATGTGTACACGAATAATGGATCACCAAATTAAAATAAAATATTATATATTATGTATTTACCTACATCCGTGTCTGTATGGGGTGCCCTCGATGCAATCGCGTTTTCCAATCCAATTACAACTTCTAAGTAGTATTAATTTCAAAACTTCTACCTCGTATATCATACTTCGCAAGCGATTAGAGATATTGGAAATCGCGTTTCATCCTTCAGTTCCACACGAAATGATGCTTACTACACAATTTATTGGGTTAGTTTTTATATCTTGAGGGAAGGCAGAGTCTCCAAGGTTACACTTAAAAAAAGATATAGTTTAGGTGATGGTATTTGCTATGTCATTCTAGTAAAAAGAGCCACTCATACAATATATTGTCGTATATTAATAACTTAGAGTGGTCAAATAATATGTCTGCTTACACGGGCCGCACTGCGCGATGCAGAACATTTAGCCATAGTATATCTTCAAGGTAGAGTGAAATCGCCTCCACCAATTCGTGTATCTAGTATCTACCATGGTATAAGTATATTAGGTATGCTTACGCGCATGCAGTAACGACATGTGATGGGAGCAGACACATAGCGCAAGTAGAACAAATGAATATACTGGGAGCATCCGTAAAGTAGAATGAAATTTAAGAAAAACTTCAAACATTTAGATAGTTAACATTCATTAAATACTTTAATATTTAATATCATAGCTATATAGTCAGACGATTTGAATTTCGGTTTTATGTTAAAATAAAATAAAACTTAATTCAGAAACTATATTTAATAAAAATCGTCAACTAAACAATAAAAAACAAAATAATGGAAAATAAATGTTTATAATATTACACAATTAATCAACCATACACTGTAAACGCTTCGAAAAATATAAAATGGCTGTCTGATGACGCGCGATGGTGATGCGCAGAAAAGTCTTACTTACTCGTACCTCTTGCGAGTATACCTAATATACTTATATCATAATATCTAGTCTCGTATCAATGTTAGTCGAGTCTGGATGCCAGATAGTTCAATTCTCCATTAACGTTTTACGCATTATAAATGTAATACAATGTTGGGCATAGAGAATTCCAGAAAACGACCATTCATTCATTCATTCAGGTTAGGGTGGGCACTTGATGTCCGGGCACTTGAGCTTGGTGCTCATTGTACTACCCTATGGATTCTCTTATTTCCACTCGAGCAGCTTAGTGTTCTCATAAAGCCCAGCATCTTGCCCAGTGGAAACTTGAGGACCTTCGAGGGCGCCAATAGATCTCTCCCGAAATATTTCTGCCTGAGTATCTTCAGTTCCTCACATGTGCAGATTACATGCAAACACGTTTCCTCCTGTAGTTCGCATCTTCTACACCGCGGTTCGCTTACACGGCCTGTGTTGTATAGATGCTTTTTCAGAGGGCAGTGTCCAGTTACCAACCCAGTAACGGTTTCAACTTCTTTCTTACTGCGCTTCAGTAGGTTATCAGAGAAACTACCATCCCCATTCCCTATCAGCGTTTTGGTATGGAGTTGACCTTCAGTCGACCTCCATCTCTTTGTGCTTTCTTTATCTAACCAGGTCTAGATCTCCCTTCTTGCGGAATCCTTAGTAATTCCACATACGGGCTCTGGACCCATGAAGTGTCTCTTGGAGCCCTCCTTGGCTAGTTCATCGGCGATTACGTTGCCCTCTATATCCTCATGTCCCGGCACCCAAATCAGAGACACCGTGTTGTCTCGTGCCATGCATTGAGGGATTGTTTGCAGTCCCTAACTAGTTTTGACCTAGTTACAGGGTTTGAGACTGCCTTAATGACAGCCTGGCTGTCAGTCATTATATTAATTTTCCTCCTCATGTAGCCCCCTTTTGCAATCTTTCTGCACAGGCTGCAAGGGCGCAATACCTCTCCTGGAAAGACCGTTGTATGTTTCCCAGGCTTATGAATATCCTTTGATTAGGACTGGGTCCACAAATACCGCGCTCCTGTCCCCTGGCTGATTGGATCCACCCGTATGTACCAGTTTTCGTGAGGCAGTGATCTCACTACGCGCCTGGTTCTCTGTTCGGTATGGAAATTTCACCTTTTCAGTGAAGATAATTCGGGTGCCATGCTGTCCGTGGCATTTGTAGCAAATGGTCCGTCCAGCAACGTGCCTGTAGTATAAGTGTGTCCTCCCACCCTGAAGTTGGATGCACAGGTTGTTGGCTTTCAGTCTAAGGATCGCATTCATTGCCTCCGCTCTCACATAGAGTTCCAGCGGGGGAGGCTCACAATGGTCTCCAAAGAGGCGTCCCTGTACTGTTAGTGCACCAGTGATACCCAGCAATGTCTGTCTCTGGACAGCGCGTTTAGCAGCTTCGCTGCGGAGGACACTTCTGTCCTCCTCCACCAGACCTACTCCCCGTATGTTATCGCTGGTCTTATCACGGCAGTATATATAGCCAATGGATCACCTTCGGCTTTAATCCCCAGGTTTTGCCAGCAACTCTTCTGCAGCGCCAGAATAGTTGCGTGGCCCTGGTCGTGTAGTTAACTAAGTGATTTTTCCAGCTCAGTTTTGCATCAAGGGTAACACCCAGATACTTTACTTCCTTGGTTAATTGTAACTCCTGCCCAAACAGTCTAATGCCGCCTAGGCCATTGAGTTTTCTCATGTTGGTAAAGGCAACCAACTTTGTTTTTTGTGGATTAACTGACAGTCCTTGTGAAAGGCACCATTCCTCCACCATTCGCAGTGCATTACGCATGATGCCCGCCACCACGCCTGGAACTGCCCCCCTAGCTACGATGACAATGTCATCAGCGTACCGCTGCGTCCATATTCCTTTGTCGTTTAATGATCTGACGAGATCATCCACGACCAAGCTCCACAGCAGCGGTGACAGTACTCCCCCTTGAGGACACCCTCTAGTGGTCCTCATGGCGATATATCTAGCATATTGGCATAGACAAAACGACCATTGTTTCATAATGTAGTAAAATATATCGGTGAATTCCAGGATTTACATTATAGTGGTGCCAAGATAGTTTGTACAGTGTACAATAAACAGTTATTGTGCTGGCACAAATCGGACTACACATTGGTGGTGGTGCATCTGATCCGTTATCTACCTATAAATATTATTTTAACTATGCATGTGTTACATCCGTAGATGTTGAACGGTCTTTTTCAACATATAAGCATGTTTTATCATAGCAACGAAGGCGTTTTAGTGAGAAAAATCTTGAAGCACTTAATGCTACAAACTTTTTAACAATCATATACCATTACTGCTACTTAAATAAGGTAAAGAGTTTATATGTTATATTTATAACTATTTCAATAAATAAACAATTTTGCTCTTTACCGGCACTGTAAGACATACATAAAACTTTGGACTGACCTGGAGCACAAACGAAAGTTGACTACTCTACTAATAGCACAAAAGTAGTACTTATTAGAACCATACAGCATAGCAGTTAGCAACAAATTATAATGTAAGTTGAGTACAACTGTGATATTAATCTTTCTCAGTACCTCACCAAATTGCCTAAAAAGTAAATCTGAAAATATGTAACTCAAGTCGTAATTCAGATTATTTCTTTTTTCTGAGAGGAGTTACACGTTAGGTTAGAATAAAATAAATTAAACCAGTAATAAACAACTGATAGTCTATTTCTAATGCTTGGCGTGTCATTAAAGACAAAATTGCGAGATACAACGTAAACAATACTTAAATCATTGAACACAAGGATTAAAAAAAAAATAGACAACTTGAATTAACTATCAATATGTTTGACTATGTATATTTCTTTTGAAGGTAATATCCTAATATCACATCATCTTGACCATATAGAAAGCGCAAGAGCTTTTGATTTAATACAAGTCTTTTTATATAAAAAGATACTTCTATTAGTGTACAAAGCCTTGTCAAGATTGCAGATCTCGCATAATAATTTAGTTATAATAACCAAAATTCAAGCCAAATTAACCAAATCCTCTTAGTTAGTTCACATATACATTAGGCTTCAATTTATCAAATTTCGATAATTACATTTAAATGAATATTTAATTGAACGAACTATAATCTTTAATCTTGTTTTAACAACGTACTTATTTGAGGGAGGCATGTGGTAAATTGCAAACACGCTAAATGTTTGTTCTGCATATTGGGGGTTGATTCCGAGGATTAATCCGCCGCTGTAATAGGCGGTTAAAGAAGACGCCCATTCAATGATCACAGCTCCTATTAGACGTTTATCTGGTAAATATACCAGGTTAATACGTTATAATTATAAACGTACTTAATACCTCTAGTTGTGCTAAATATGTTCTGTTATTGGAATGAAATAGGAGAAACGCCATCTATGGGACAATATATGTAATACATGTAAGTATTTAACGTATTTGCTGTGTTATATATAGAAGAAAAGCTGCTACAAAATAGATATGCCACTATGGTACTGATATTCTTCAATTTCTACAATCCAAAACGCAATTGATTTAACTCTTCAGATGTATCTATCTAACAGCATTTTTAGTTGAATGGAAAAAAAAAACGTGTTAAATTTCTAGTAATATTAAAGGAACTATTTTCATTGTTAATTGGAACGAGTTCAAACTTTAATTTAACTAAACCGATTCAAGCTAAATTATTTCTTTATAGAACCCGAGAAATTGGTTTAGTTTAACTGAAATTTTGGTCATAACCAAAAAAAAATCAACAAAGAGCATTTTGTTAATTCAACGCAGTAACTTTTCTGAGTGTACATTTACACAAATTTATAGGGTAATTGTTTAATTGTATATTCATTTTGATTATTTAAATTTTAACAACATATACATTTGCTAGAAACATCTTAAAATCAATCTAAAATGGACAGTACAAACGTCAAGGATGCATTTGCATTGCACGTTCCAATAATTTTGCACACAAACGCAAACTTATATCCTTAATAATATGAGAGAGGATTGCCCGCTTCTAGAAATTACCACCATTTCAATATTTGCACGTCTAAATACCATGCAACCGCATTGTGTATCCACCAGATGGAAACTCGATAAAACTTTAAATACATACCTAACTACTTACTAACTACATCTGCGGTGTGTATACACTTGGGTGCAAAATTACTATTACCAATCCTGCCGGGTTGAATACCTTCTGGAATGAATTTGAGAGAACTAATTTCCGCTCAGGTGGGAATACGCTAGGAATCTGCATATCTTTATAGTTACCCCGAGGTTTAATTAAATCCAGTGCAGAAACTGCCAATTTCACATTTGGTTGGTTTATTGCATTTAGAATCGATTTTTTTGTTTGTCCAGCTGTAACGTCATGAATAATAATAATATATTTAAGATTATTAAAGCTAAATGATTAAAGAATATAGTAATAATCGGTGTTAACTACTTATTTTGTTTCAAGTGCGGCGTTTCATCTAAACATTAGTGTTTATCAACCTAAGAAAAGTATTTAGTGACAATAGCTTATTCAAATACATATTGAAAATTACTTGCCATTAAAAGCAATCAAAATAAACTTTGTTACGAAACCTTAAAAGTATTCCCATAGTAATAGTTTTTTTATATAAATTAAAATAATTATTAGGCAATATTTTAAATTTAAAATACTTCTACGGAGATACTACTAAAACAACAAAAGTGAAATCTAGAATTAAAACACAAGTTAGTCTCTAAAATGAGAGATACAAAAACCAAACCCTTTTATGAAGTGCAAGTTAACACAAACGGCAAAATTGAATAATTGTTTTTAGGTCCAAACACCTTCATCTCTGCTGTGTTTGGGGGTTCATCTGTAATGTTGAGGCATGATGATAATAACGAGCTCACATCCTTGTCTGATTAAATGTTGAGTTTCCAAGTAATTCGAAAGTTTAAAGAAAAAATATAATTGGGTATCACCAACGTGGATAATTGGAATGTCTAAAAACTGTGGGTAAGCAGCTGGTATAATTCTGAATAGTAGAGGTCTAAGAATGCCACTCTGAGGACTCCCCGTAAAATGCTTATCTTGCCAAATGCATTACCCTTTAGAACAATTGTATTCTAAGGACCATATACATATAAGTATTTTATGAAAAAAAAAATACAAGTATAGTGGAGATGTCAAAAATGTATGCATACACTTACTACAGAGCTAAGTAGAAGTAAGTGAATTACAAAATTAAATTAAAAAGGACACAAAATTAACATTACTGCATTCCCGCTCAAGAGTAATCAAAAATAATCGTCAAGCAAGTAACGCATTTTCGAGGAAATGCTTTCGTAAAGCAAATTTAAATCTCCTTAACATTTGTAGTCCCCTAATAGCATCACACAACTGGTAAAAGTGGAAATCCTATACAAAGCGGATATCTCTTAGTAATAATTATTTGATGCCAATGGTTATCCCAGGCAAATGTCTCATCCAAAAGTACCCCAAGCAAGCTAGCAGAAATTTTGCGTCCTAATAGGTGCAGAATCTTTTGCAGAATCGGCTCGAGAACACGAGTGCAGCACTAGTGCCGCTGGCATATAAAATTAAAGAGATTTCAATGAATTCCACAATGTCATTAACAAAAAGTAAAAACAGCACTAGGCCCAAAAACAAACCCTGAGGCATCCCCAAACACGTCGGCAGAGTAGAAGAATAAACATATTTCTTGACAATTTCGATTTTAATGAGACTTTAACATACTGGTACGGTTAGACAGAAATGACCAAAACTGATGAGCCACATCTCTCATAGCCATATCAATTAAGTGTCCTCAACGATATTTTATGGTCAGCGCAGTCAAAAGCTTGTGTTGAATTACAGAATAAACTCCGGCAGTGCATTTACCAGCGTCTAAACAATTAAGTCTAAAGCCTGTTTAATATTGTTACGATTTAAATGATTCTAACAACCTATCAAGCATGGGGTAGTTGAAACTTTTGAAAAACTCGAACTTAGAGCAGATGGGCTACAATTTGCAATATCGTGTAATTCTTTTTATGAGTGGGATTGACAACTTGTGTCTTTAAGGTTTCGGCAAAAACTCAACAGGTAAAAGTTGAGTTAATGAGATGCATTAACGGTTGATACGACCTCTCATATCGCGGGCAAAACTCAACGGAACGTAATATATTATTAAGAGTATGATATGGCTATGGTATTAAATGGTCTATTAAAGTCGTTCAGCACAAGCATAGTTATAACAGCGGTTCGAATGATATCTTCGATTGAGCAGATAATATATTATAATAATTCTGTGGGATGCGTTTTTTAAGGGATATGCTTTATGATGAAGCATTTCCACTGGCATGGTAAAGATGACGTACCAATGTATGTATTAATTATAAATATTATGGACAATATATTCAGTCGGCTTCAACACGAGAGATATCTAAAAGTTATCCATATATTTTAAATTTATTTAATAAAATAACTATATAACTAACTCACTGCTTTCAATATTTCCATTTCATTTAACAATTAGCTAACATAAACCGTGCTAAAAAAAATATACTAGAATAAAACCACCAATTTCATTACTCCTCCGCCATTTTAATTTTAAATCGAAACCAATTCTATTAACTCGGGACCAATGGGGAGATCGGAAATTTAGTGAACAGGGACCTATTCGGTTTTGTTAGGCCGTCGACCCAGGGAGAGGCACACCATTCACGCGCCTATTTTGCATACTACACGAGGTTCGTTAGGGCAAAATTGCCAAAATTTAAATGAATTTTGAACGACTTTCCCTAATGGCAGGTCGTCCCACTTCTGTGCGCTATATCCTCTTTTTTTTTTTTTGATCGATAAACTTTCCCCAAAACTCTAGGACATAATCGTTTAAATGTATTATGGATTCCGATGAGAGCTTTACCTTTTCTGCGGAAAGCTTTCCGGGTGCGAACGTACCGTTCGAGAAATAGGGTTATTGTTTCCGCTTGAAGGAAAACTGTTTTGTATATTAAGCTTTAATAAGCCTTTCAGATTTAAATTATTTATTTTTGAGCTGTAAATGTGTTATAAATGAGTGTTTTCAAAGTTTAGGGATCTATTGTCCCACACTACTCTATTGATTTATTGAAATATAGTGTTAATATATTAGAACCCTGACAGATTTGGCGACAACCGTTAAAAACACACTCTCTTCAAATTTAAATACACATAATATGTAATCCATTAGATATATATTCAAATTTGGCAGGATATATCGTTAACAAGGTCATTAATAAAAATTAAGAATAGAAGTGGTTCTAAATTCGAGCCTTGAGGGAGGCCTGATGTAGGGATAATGAACTTAAATATGAAATTACGAATTGTTATTGATGAGATAAAATGACGGAGAGTATTGGAATTGGAGTACATAAGCTCACAACTAAGTATTTTGAAATTTTGGGCAAATACTCGAGTATCTTCTAGACGAAAATACACGCCATTGAAAGATGTGTCCAGTTCAAAAATTGTCTGGAAGAGTCTAGGAAAACGAAATGGAAAATAAGCTGTACAAAAAGAGCAAAACTTTCTGTGAGTTTTGGGGGCACAGAAGAGATAAAACATATAATAATCTTGAAAAGAAATGAACTGCAATACCGTTCTTAGACTCCGAACCCTTTTGCAGAATAAACAGCAGTTCGGCTGCAGTTTAGCACTAAAAGAACTAACAAGTGAAGGAAAATAAAAGACTTGTTTAATTTTTCCTAACGTTGCTACATCTACTATTTGTTCGATATTTACTACTTATAAATCTTTTTTTTTATCCACATTCGGTGTTTTTCACTTAATGCTCACAGCACTGTCAGCTGAATTCTGAATCAGCTGAATGTTATTTGAAACTTCAAAATTGAATTCGAAAAGTCAGTAGTGAAGTCTTCTTCTTCTTCTTTTAATAGGAAAAATTGGTTTTTATCCCTCGCAGGAAAGCTTCACGACATTTCTTAAACCAAATACAAATTGTTTTATTCGTTCCACGAACATATCTTTATATAATCAAATTATATAAATCAAACCCAAATATTAGCACGGAATATATAATTGTAAAGAAACATATAAATTTTGAGGTTATTAGGAGCAACCAGAGAAGAAATACTGTATGGATCAATTTAGTAAATAAAATTCTTCTTTCTAGTTCATAATTCCTACATTGGAATAATCTATGGTTTCCTCATTTCTTAACGTAACTGACATAAAGCCAACAACACCAATGCTATATAAGTGAGCTTCCACAGCACAATGACCTATTCGTAATCTATTAAAGGTTGGTAAATAAATCTTCTTGATAGCCGAGGAAAATTCTGATGCCATTTTATTTATCACCAGTGCCAAGGGTTCTTATATTTCATGTTTAACTTCCTTTAATATTCTAAGAGACAGTCCACCGATATCTTTCGTGTCCTTACTTTTAAGGATGTTGATTATATTAAGAACTTCTTCAGATGATGTAGGATGAAAGTACCTGTAGTGACCTGCGATTGTCTACCCTCATTTTCTGTGTATTTTGTAATTATGTAATATTTGGCTAGCGATTACATTATCTATGTTACAAAAGTAACTGTTGAAGGCTTCTGCTGAGAGTGAACATTCTGGTGGTCCTTTAATACTCTTGTTAGTTTTATTGCTTGTTAATAAATTCCATATGGCCTTCTGCTTATTATTTGTTTTCTCAATTCTTGAGGCATTTCTTTGTTTCGTGATTCTCGTTATCTCTTCATGATACAGTTTTTTTGTGTATTTGGTATCTTTTTTAAATCTTCTTAATTTTTTGTTGCAATTGCTACCACTGTCATCGCATCTACCTTGTATCTCATCTGCATGACCTCATCTGTCATGTGAAAGCAAGTTTCCTTTTTCTCAGCCTTATTAGTTTGTAAGGTAAGCACTCTTGATACTCTTAGCATAGTATTATACAGAACATTAAAGGATTCTTCTGCTGATTCATTTTCCAGTATATATGGCTAAGCATAATCGTTCAACTTTTGTCTGTATGTATATATATTTCTTGAGTTGGCTTTCTCATTTTTACACTCGTCACTATTATGTTTAAATACTTTTAGTATTTGGGCATGGTGATCAGATAAATGCATATTCATTGTACTTAATGTTATACTGCTTATATCTACATTCACAAATATGTTGTCTATGCATGTGGTGGTAGTCCTTGTGACTCTAGTTGGTGTTTTTGATGTTATTGTTCGTCCATAAAGCTCTCTAAAAGCTCTGTCAGTGTGTCAACCTATCTTGTATCGTCCATAAAATTTATATTAAAGAAATAGAATAATAGGCAAAAATCGAAGCCTCGTTTCCTGTGGTATGATCGTTAAAAGCAATAATAACTGAGTCAGCAAATGAAGACATAGAAGGCGAGAGAAAGAATACACATAGATTGTTTGTGGTTGTAAAAAGTGTGTTTTTTAAACCTACCTCCACCACCCCCCTCTCCCTAGTAAAAAGTGTCGTCTAAAGAATTTACCGATAAAGAGAGAATAAACATCAAAAGAAGATTTATCATGATTTTCTAATACAGTATCCGTAAAAAATAATACATAATCCTTCCACTTTTGATTAATAATTTCCAACTTTCATTGACCACATTCGATTGGGAACCAATTATTTTAATATTTTCTTTACGTCCATAATTAGCTGTACTTTTTAGTTAGTAACAAAAAAAAAGATACATATTAGATATATCAATCAAAAAAGTTTCATAAAAAGTCAACATATTTCTATTCCAATTTTCAATAAAATCAATGTTGGCTAGAAAACTTAGAACTTGATAAGAAATCCGATAGTACGGATAAATGATAGAAGAGGAAACAGAAGGAAAATAATAATAAAAAAATTGATATGCTTCATGTAAGATCCTAAAAATTTGTTAGAAGCATTTATACCTGCATAATATGCAGTGGTGAAGTAATTATAAAGTAAATTATGACAAGTGAAAGGTTCAAAATGGTACCAACACCAAAGATAATAAATACTAAAAGCAATGCTCTATAATGAGCTGCATTTTAGCACTATTTTCGATTGAGAGATTGCTAAATAGAAAAAAGGTTATTTTAGCATAAAAGTTAGCATCTTAGGTGCCATTAAAATGTATAGTTTGGTTGTATGTTTTAGAAAAACTAATTTATAATGTTCTGTTCTCTATTGTAAAAACAAAAATCCATTGTTCCACAACAATATGGCTTCGGTGACTTCGGTAAAGCTTTTGATAAGATTGATCATGATATTCTGCTGTGATAATCTTTACAGGTAGCAGTGGCGGCTCGTAAGTTATGAAAGAGGGTGGGCACAAAATAAGAACTTCGCTATTTTTTGTACATAAAATCCATTCTCCTAATTTGTCGAATAGATTGAAAAAGACGTCTATGACTTTGTTTGTAAAAAGCGTTCAGGTTCAAATCTTTCTGACATTGAGCTTCTCAGAAAGGTTAATGCATTTTGAAGGGTGGGAGAAACATCGTTCACCATTCTGCTGTCGACATGGAATTATTTACAAATAATATCCAACAGTTTGTATGTTCCGTCAAAACTCTTTTTTTAATTGTTGTCTTTATGAACACTAAAAGTGGCTAAACACCACCTACACCTACGTCACACATGTTATCGCGCTCATAAATTACTGAAAGTTCACTTTCAATTTTACGCTGTCCAACATAGGATAAGATTTCACAGTTTTTTATACACATAATTAACTGACGCATAATATGACGCATTTTTTTTCCACATCTTCGTTGTACTTAATTTTATGTCGCAAATAACTATCACGTATGTCCAGTTTGCCTAGAACATTAAAATCCACGCATGCATTCATGTGAGAAACGGAATTTTCATGTTTCGTTGCCCACTCGTGATATGCTTAATCATTTAACCCTATTTATTCAACGCCACTAACCTCTTTTCTTAAAAATTAGCATATAAATTAAAATTTTATTTGTTAGTGACATCCGCACAACCACTCAATTTCTATGTATTTTTAATGAAACTATGTAAGTATTAACTTTAACATTAAATTTAATTCCAACATTTCTTGATAAAATTCATTAGTACTTTATAAACTTCAATATCATTGCATTCCAGATAGATTCAGCGTTGGAAAGATACTTA